>WNGS01001275.1:50000-60080 GCA_020271785.1 Procambarus virginalis | reverse complement strand
GATAATTTCGGAAACCTGTGTCACCATATGGGATTGGTGAACCAATTACAACCTCTGAAGGCCTTGGCATGCTGTGGAAAAGGAATGGGAGTCCCTGTGCTACGAATGATATACTTGAGTATTGTAAGATCCCTTATTGATAATGCTGCACCTGTTATTTTTGTTTTGGTAAAGGTAGGATGGGGAAGTTGGAGAAGGTACAAAATGAAGCCATGAGAATTATCTTAGGATGCCCAAGAAATGCTATGATTGAGAAAATGAGGATGGAGTTGAATCTGCAGAGTATTGGGGATAGAATTGCAGAGATAAATGTAGCCTCTGCCATTAGATTAATGAGAGGTGGGGGAGCTAATGAATTAATCCTCTCGGTTCAAAAGGTAGGAAGTAATGAACAATGTATGATGAAGAAAAGAGCATATATGAGTACCTCATGTTCTAATGTTATTAAGTATGATGTTATTACAGAGCGTATTCCTGTGCCCAAGAGAAAATTCACACCACCATGGGAGGATTGTAATGTAGATGTAGTAATTACTCCCTTGCAAAAGAAAAAAAGTATGTATGAAATACGAGAGCTGAGGGCAACATATGATTGTATAATTAGAAAATTGCCTACAGAAAACACTCTACATGTATATTGTGATGGGTCAGTAGCTAGGGATGGGAAGGCAGGATGCGGTATGCCAAACTGAATTCGTGCGCCCCTTGAGGGACTTGAAGTAGAGGGATAGGGATCACAGGATAAGTATGGGTTGCACAAACTACTGGTAACAGGATGAGTATGGGTTGCACAATAAAATACTACAAAGTGGTTTAGTATGGGGTGCACATAAATGAAGACTCCCAAGAATCAAATCAGAGATCAGCCCAAGCTTCATCTTGAGGCAAAGCTCAATGCCTTAAGCCATATTGATGCTCTGTCTACAGAGCATTCTCTCTCTCAAATCATAATAGTACACTAATGGTTCCCTACACCACCCTTCAGGTGCAGCTGCAGCAGGCTTGGGTGACATGATGACTATGGGGTGCACAATAAACTAACACTCACAGAATGAGTATGGGCTGCACAATAAGCTACCTCTCACAAGATTAGTAATAATGAAACATTAAATTTTTGGGTAGGGTGACTGAAACTCATCTTGGGGTAAAAATGTTTATTTATATTTATTATAGTTAAATGAATTTTGTAAATTATTCAATATATTGTATTATAAGTGAATTGACACTAAACTATAAATGATACTAATAAGTTTTTAAAAATGAAAAACAGTAAAAATCCTTCATGTAAGATAAGGAAGTTTACAATTAACTGTGAACTAAATTATAAACTGTAGACATAATATAAAGTATTATATTTTATGTATGTATTATATTATATGTTTATATATGTTTATATTATATGTTATATATTTATATGTTATATATATTATATATATATATATATTATATGTTATATTATATGTTTATTATATGTATTATATTATGTATTATATTATAAAGTATAAGAATGATTGCTAATGGTAGCACTTGTTGCACCTGCAGATTTTTTTTTACTTGTTGCTCTTCTTGCACCTGCTGCACTTGTAGCTCATCATGATTTTTTCCCAGGGCATTATGGCTAGCTCCTTCTGATCCTAATGTAAGTTTATCTGCATCAAGCTTCCTTGTGCGTGCTGGAAAAAATAAAGATTTATAAAAATACTGCATGTACGTACACAGTTAAAAAATTGCTCAAGGAGCTAATTAAGAACAAAGCAGTTGGCCAAGTGAAACAGTAAAAATATTGGAAAAAACAAGTCAAACTAAACTGGTAGAACACCAGGAGAAAAACTTTATAATATCAGACAGTCAACATGGTTTTCAAAATGGAAGATCCTGTGTAACAAATTTAATCAGTTACTATGATCAAGCCGCAGAAATTTTACAGGAAAGAGATGACTTTCAGAGATAACTGGTTGACTGCATCTATCTGGACCTAAAAAAGGCATTCAACAGAATTCCACATAAGAGTTTATTCTGGAAACTGGAACATATTGGAGGGGTGACAGGTAAGCTTCTAACATGGATTAAAAAATTTCAAACTGATAGAAAAATGAGGGCAGTAATCAGAGGCAATGTATCGGACTGGAGAAATGTCACGAGTGGAGTACCACAGGGTTTAGTTCTGGCACCAATAATGTTCATTGTCTAGATAAACTATCTAACAGATAGAATACATAATTATATAAACATGTTTGATGATGATGGTTAGATAATAGGGAAGACAAAATAAGCATATGGAGCACCACTTGGCTAATGGAATTTAATGTGAATAAGTGCCATGTTATGGAATGTGGAATAGGAGAACATAAACCCCATGCAACCTATAAATTATGTGAAAATTCTATAAAGAATTCTGATAAAGAAAGACATGTATGGGTGGTTCTAGATAGAAAACTGTCACGTGAGGACCACATAAAGCTCATTGTGCCAGGATGTTGTGCTACACTTTCGAACTTTAGAATTGCTTTTAAATATATTCATGGATAAATACTAAATAAATTGTTCATGATTTTATTAAACCAAAGCTAGAATATGCAGCAGTTGTATGGTGCCCATATCTTAAGAAGTACATGTACAAACTTGAAATGATACAAAGACATGCCACTAAGTTGTTCCCAGAACTGAAGATCAAGAGCTACGAGAAGTTAGAGGCATTATATATGCCAAAACTAGATGATGGAATAAAAAGAGGCAATATGATCATTACGTAAAAATAGTATCTGGAACCGATAAAATTGATAGGGACGAATTCCTGAGACCTAGAACTTCAAGAACAAGAGGTAATTTACTGAAACCAACTAAACAAAACTGCTGAAGAAATATAAGAAAATTCACTTTGGCAAATAAGAGGTGGAAGACGGTTGGAACATGTTAGGGGAGAAAGTGGTGCAGGCTAAAACTGTCAAGACCTGTAATTTCAAAGCGTTATATGACAAAGAGTGCTGGGAAGACGGGACACCATGAGTGTAGCTCTCATTGTGTAATAACACCTAGGTAATTATTAGATGCAGATGCTGAGTCACAATAACGTGGCTGAAGACATGAATACCGCGTAACGTGGCGGAGGTGAGGTCCCTGAATTGTTTCAAGCATGGGTTGAAAATGTATACGAGTGGGATTGGGTGGTTATAAATAGAATCTGCCTCGTATAGGCCCATAAGCAGCCTTATGAAGTTACCTTTATTCTTATGAAGAGTAAACCACACACCAGAAAATGAGGAGATGATCATGTTTCGGTCCATCCTGGACAATTATAAAATTGATTGAGATGGGAGCAAGATTGTTGTTGTTTTAGATTCAGCTACTCAAAACAAAAAGCTCCAAGTAGTACTGGCTATGGTGAGCCCGTAAGGGAGCAAGGGAGGCACGAGCATTCAGGCAAAAGAGAGGCGATGTAGAGCAAATTCTTAGAGGAAGGTAAGAGCAAGGCAAATGGTATGGATGGGATGAGTGTAGCAAAGGTGTGTTAGGGAAGTCTCTCGACCAAAGTATGTACCAAGATCAGAAATATGCAAAAAGTGTGTGGCCCAAAACAGCACTATGTCTTAACATAATGGGTCCAAGGGCCCATAAGGTCTCAACAGCATTAAGGGCCCTTTAGCAAACCAGTGTGCTGGGGCCCCTATGACACTCACTTTATGGGTGGGACACCCACCCACTCATTTGTTCCATGTGCCTGCAATTTTTTTGGCAGTATTTCATGTAGTACCTTATCAAAGGTTTTAGCAAAATCCTCGTATACTACATTAACATAATATATAATATATATATTATGTTAATGTAGTCTAATATATATATATATATATATATATATATATATATATATATATATATATATATATATATATATATATATATATATATATATAGATAATTTATATATTATGTGAACTACTTACACAAAAAGAAGTTAGTGGTGAAGATTTTTTTGTCCTCTTCACAGATGACATTTTTTGGTAGGATACCATGTGTCACGCGTGCTGGTCCTTTCTTGTAATAGATAACGAGTGATTCATACCCAGAGCCACGCAGATATGTTAGCTGAAAAGTAAATAATATTGTTTAAACAATAACACTATCTGGGAAAATGCAACAAAATAAATGTTTGAAGCATAGCTGGGCATGTGCAATAGAACCCATAATAGAATCACAATACCAGAAATAAATATCTTTGATATCCCCAGAGTCAAAGTTATTCTGTGTAAATACTCTATGCAAATAAAGGGACCTTGTCTATGGAACTCACTCGCTAACAAATTTAAAAACTGTACAACTTTTGCCATTTTAACAAATAAAACCAAAAAAGTACCTAATTTTATCTTCATAGTTTCCTAACTAGTGCATTAAACTCGCACTGTATCTTATGAAACCCAATGCCAGAATATATGTGCCTAAACTATACAACTTTTCCATTGTAATCATTGCTATCACCTTATATCATGATTGTTATATTGAATGCATATCTTACTATATTATACCTTGAAATATTCCTCAAATTATGCTACAATGTATATGTTGATAACCCTCAAATTTTACTTTAATGTACATAGTAATCTTTGTAAAACTTTCTTACAATGCACAGCCAATTTTTTCCAATTTTGCTTTAAATTGCCTACTTAAAATTATCTGTTAGATTAAGGACCTGCCCAAAACGATATGTGTGCTAGTGGCTTTACAAGAATGTAAAAACATCAATGCTATGTACTCTCATTATCCCAGTGTGCTATCTTGTATATAAATAAATAAACAAATAGTATTTAAGTACTGTACAGTATTATTCATGTTGATTCTATACCTTATCAAGCAAGTTCAGCATAAGAAGAATACAAATGAATACAACAGATATAGACAAACTTCAATACCTGATTTTCAATCCTTCGTAGAACCCGACTTGCTGTATTTCATTCTAAAGCCTTCTTGCCTTTAAGTAGAAAACGGGCTTCCTCTTCTTTCTTCATTAATTCTCTACTGTTTCGGAAATCACACTGGCAGAACTTGCAGAACTTGCAAACATTGCTTCGGACATGCACACATTGTGTGCAGTTTGTACATCTCCTCAGGAATTTTCCCTGAAGACCTGAAGGAAATAATTTCTAATAAAATACTTGTATTCAAATCACCTATGCTGCAAAAATTATAAGTTAAATTGTTGTACAAATGTACTACAGTAATTAAATATATTATTTAAATTATGAAATAATCTAAATTAACACTAGTGATAGCAATGTTAAAAATTTTAGGACTGCATCTGGAAATAACCTTCTTTTTGGATGTGATCAACCAGGCTGTAACTCGTATAACAAAACTGAGAAGAGTTGCATCCAACAGCCTGATTGACCAGGCTGTTAATTTCAAGCAAATACTATATTATTGGAAGAAAAAAATATATATGTATCTCCAGTTGGGGTAAAGTTGGGGATAAAATGTAAAATATATGTAAAATGGCATTGTATGCAGGTGTGAAACTATTACACTAAGAAAATTTTTATACAAATACATAGAGCAAAAAAGTAGTACAGGATATTGCCGGGTATATAGGAGATATTGTGGGATGTCAGGGGATTAGTTTAATGTCCGAGGAAAATTCAGTGCAAGGACTGAAATTATAAACTATAGATTATATTCAGTAAAGATAGATTAGGCTTACTAAAACATATATGGTATGAATATATTATATATATATATATATATATATATATATATATATATATATATATATATATATATATATATATATATATATATATATATATATATATATATATATATATATATATATATATATATATGTCGTACCTAGTAGCCAGAACGCATTTCTCACCCTACTATGCAAGGCCCGATTGGCCTAATAAGCCAAGTTTTCATGACTTAATTGTTTTTCGACTACCTAACCTAACCTAACCTAACTTTTTCGGCTACCTAACCTAACCTAACCAATAAAGATAGGTTAGGTTAGGTAGGGTTGGTTAGGTTCGGTCATATATCTACGTTAATTTTAACTCGAATAACAAAAAATGGCCTCATACATAATGAAATGGGTAGGTTTATCATTTCATACGAAAAAATTAGAGAAAATTAGGCAGGTCCTAGTCAACAACGGTTTCTCCAATGGTTTCATTGAAGACATCATAAGAAGGAAAGTGAAACGCCATGCAACCTCTGAAGAGACAACTAATACAAACCTATACCCCCTATTAGACTATTTTACAGGAACTTCTTTTCCACAGCTCATAAAACGGAGGAAAGGGTCCTGAAAGATATTGTTAATAGAAATGTTATCCCTACATATAAAAATCAGAAGATACAGCTGACGATTTACTATAAATCCAAGAAAACGGCCAGCCTACTCATGAGAAACTCTCCAGACACGGAGCAGAACGCTCTAAAAGAGACCAACGTCGTCTATGCCTTCAAATGCCCTCTTGGGGACTGTAAGCCTCAAAAAACTCAGTATATAGGCAAGACAACAACATCTCTTTCCAGGCGTTTAACGATGCATAAGCAACAGGGCTCCATTAAGGAACATATAATCTCTTCCGACAACCAAACCATCACCTGAGAAATCTTAGCAAACAACACAGAAATCATTGATAGATACAGCGACAGCAGGCGGCTTGACATCTGTGAGGCACTACACATCAAGAAGTCAACACCAGCAATCAACAGCCAATTAATGCACAACTATATTCTACCCACTTCAAGACTCCGCTCCAATATAGAAGCATCAAGAAATATGGAAGCTCCAATATAGAAGCGTGAAGAAGGCCAATAGGCCTTCTGTAGTTACAGATCTATTCTTCCCTTTAACTTATACCCATTGTTCCGTGTTCTGTGTTTTGTTGAAAGTTTGTTTTCACCCCACTATTGTATTACCTCACCCAAATGCAGGTATAAGAGCCAATGCTGTTCAGTTATAAGTTGTGTGTGGATAAACTAAAGTCTTTGAAAATGTAATAAGTTTTATGAAACGCGCTCAAGTGTCGCGTCAGACTAGAAATAAAAATGAATTTTGGAGAATTGATTTTTCATTTACCGTCAACAGTAAAAAGAAACATAAGGAAGATCGAGAAAATTCGTGTTAGAATTATTAATCATACTTTTTCGGTCATATTTAATAATATATGTCTACAGGAAAGACTGCTACCAAAATATACTAATATATATATATGACAGTGTCAGACCACGGAGGAAAATTGAAACAGAAATTTCCTTTTATTAATATATCTTCAGAAGGAGTCATGTATTAATATACAAAAGTTCTTAAGGAAATTTCTGTTTCAATTTTCCATAAGGTTACAAGTCTAATTACCACAACCTACCACAAGCTACACAAGCTTCACAAAGCTTCCTGGCAATACGTTACTAATGAATAAATATGATAGGTTAGGCTGACCTGACCTGACCTAACCAAACCTAGCCTAGCCTAACCTATCCTAACCTAACCTAACCTAACCTAAATTAACCAAACCAAACCAAGTATCTCAAGTTACAAGTATCTCTGGGAATTCTTATTATCTGCTGTTGTAGAATTGACAAAATGGACACTGTCAACAAAATTATTCCCACATACTCCGTCACTATGTGATGGAGTACACATAGGGCAGGGGACTGAATTGTCCCTGACAGGGACAATTCTGTAACAAATGTTCTATCATAAAACTTTGTACAGTTTATTAATTTCTTACCGTTTGATGTACCAGGATGATCCATGTGTGCTGAAGTTTTATAGCTGGAGCTGGAAGATCCTGTCGAGATGACTTCTTCAAAGAGACCAATAGCTTCCCACACATTGTGTATGAGTCCTCCAGTACTTGGCCTACAGAGTTACCAGATCTGATTTGTAGAAACTAGTGAACTATGGAGATGAGATTGTTAATAATATACTTTTTTTGAGATTCATATGACTTGCAGATTAAAAACCAACCTTATTTTAAAATAGTACACTAAAGTACATAGCAAATTACGAAATTCGTAGCTTTAACTACTTTAAAGCTAAACACTCAAGCTTTGAAAATAAGCACAATTTGCTATTTTAAACAGAATCTGGCAACTCTGATTTAGCATGTAAACATTGACTTGCATTCACAATGTAGTTATTTATTTTTCAACAATTTAAAATGGGTTATGAAAATACACACATTGGTACATTATTGCAAAGGCACTATACTATATACATATATAGATATATAAATTGTTGCAAGTCGAGCAACATATATTTTACATTGAACAACAAATGAGATTGGAAAAGCAGTATTGCCAAAATAGACCCCAGACACCCTGTGGGTAGTAATGGACCCCCATACCGACCCTATGAGGGGTAGTGGACCCCATAATAATACTATGGGCGGTAGTGGACACTATACAAACACTATAGGCGGTAGTTGACTTCATAGCGACCCTCTGGGCGGCAATGGCCGCCATACACATCCAGTGGGTGTTATTATAAATAAATAAATAAATATGTTTATTCAGGAAAGGTACATACATAAAGTGATTTTACATAAGTGGATCGATTTTTAGATAGAGCTAGTACATACAATGCCTAAAGCCACTATTACACAATTAATGCGTTTCGGGCAAGAAAACATTAATATCTAAAACTTAATACTAATTGAGCAAAAAGAATAAAATGTTTTGAGAACAGATACAAATAAAGATAAAAAAGGGGGAACATGACTGAAAAACCAGCACAAATACAATATGTAGACAAACAGCGTTGAATAAAAAAATAAGACATGGGTTGACAATAGAGGGGTAAGGTAGGTTACAGGGAATTTATCAGGTAGTGTTTAGTTTTACATTATTTTAGTTTTACATAATTTATTGGACCCCATACTCATCCTGTGGGTGGTATTGGACCCCATACCCATCCTGTGGGTGGTTGGAGCCCCATACCCATCCAGTGGGTGACAGTGGACGTCATACTCATCCTGTGGGTGGTATTGGACCCCATACCCATCCTGTGGGTGGTTGGAGCCCCATACCCATCCAGTGGGTGATAGTGGACGCCCTACTCATCCTGTGGGTGGTATTGGACCCCATACCCATCCTGTGGGTGGTTGGAGCCCCATACACATCCAGTGGGTGACAGTGGACGCCATACTCATCCTGTGGGTGGTATTGGACCCCATACTCATCCTGTGGGTGGTTGTGAGCCCCATACACATCCTGTGGATGGTAGTGGACGCCATACTCATCCTGTGGGTGGTATTGGACCCCATACCCATCCTGTGGGTGGTTGGAGCCCCATACCCATCCAGTGGGTGACAGTGGACGTTATACTCATCCTGTGGGTGGTATTGGACCCCATACCCTTCCTGTGGGTGGTTGGAGCCCCATACACATCCAGTGGGTGACAGTGGACGCCATACTCATCCTGTGGGTGGTATTGGACCCCATACTCATCCTGTGGGTGGTTGTGAGCCCCATGCACATCCTGTCGGTGGTAGTGGACGCCATACACATCCAGTGGATGGTATTGGACCCCATACCCTTCCTGTGGGTGGATGGATGATCCCCATACCCATCCTGTGGGTGGATGTGACCCCCATACCCATCCTGCGGGTGATATTGGACCCCTTACCCACCTAACAGGTTTTAGTGGACCCTATACGCATCCTATAGTTGATATATAGTAGACACCACACCATTTGCAGTAGTTTACCCCATAGACAACGTAACATCGTTTTCTGTTAGCGTTCCTACAAAACATTCTTTAAATATTTTTAAGGCACAAACTATTGTATATTATATTGATTGGTGAAGCACTGTAATTCTATGTAATCATTTATAGTGCTTATTATAATTTACTAAGAACAACTAATATTTCTCAAAACAAAACTACAAGCCTTCAATAGGATGTAGCTGATTTGTAATATTCTAAGAGCATGGACAATAGTAGGTAAATTTCACAACCCATGTGTGACCTGAAAACTACAATTTTCATTATACGTGAACCAATCACGACTATTCTGCTATCTACGTTGATGGACGGGCACTGTGAGACGTAAATTGGTACGTGATGAAGAGTTTGGGCCT
>WNGS01001275.1:7500-45000 GCA_020271785.1 Procambarus virginalis | reverse complement strand
CTTGGCATACTTACCTGGCACAGGAGACACGGTGATCACGAAGGCCGTTTTCCCAGGGCGAGGCTCACCATTGCACTCCGGTGGCGCTGACCCTTGCGATTAACCCAAATGTGGTTAACTCGGGTGCGAAATTTTTTTTAGCGGGGGACTGCGTTCGCGCTATCCCCCTTTGTAATTGCCCATGTGTTCGTAAAGTTGGTAAATGACACAACAGCTCATTTGTTTCTTTAGCTAATGTTCAAACCACTCGCAAGGTACTTTTTCACAAATATGCATATATTTGGTGTGGTTTCATCTTTTAAGTATGATACTTATTGAAAATGCACAATTCAAGACTTCATGTGTAGAAACGTCGATGTGTAGCCGTCCCAAATTCGTTTTCTCAAAGTTAGTGAGGATTTGGGAGCCTGTAACTATGCTTATATGGAGGTTTCCCTATGCTAATGATTAACCTTTGTCCCCCCAGGATGCTTATCAATCGTGCTACATGGTCACCTGCCTCAACATTCAATAACTACGTCTGCGAAATACATTGACAAGAAGTACAGACGACTCTGAGGGAGGTCTGTACTCAAATGGAAGAAAAGTGCTTGTAGCAGTGTCAAACGAACATTAGTTTGCCTTCCTGACTGCCTGCCTTTCCAACTTCTGGCCAGGTAAAGCAATAACTTTTTAATTCAAAAGGATTCCTCCCCTATTTCGTTTAGAACCTGATTACGAAATTTGCCTCGACAAATCTTAATTTGTTTCTTGTTGTCCATTCCACTTGATTGCCTTGCTTCTTTGTTCACTGCCTTGTTATAAATATCTTGTATTTATAACAAGATATGTGTGAAACATCCTGTACTTTATCAGTTAAAGAGGAGAGTGATAATAGTTAAAGCTCTATTATCTCTTTGAGATGCATTTAGCGCTCTCAATAAACTTGTGCCACATAGCTTTTCTCTTCATGTTTTACTGTTAAAAAGTCAAAACATGCGTTAAAAGGCCGCTGCACCAAGCCCAAAATTTAGATGATTATACGTTCATGCGGCGCCAATATCTTGCTCATTGTATCTAGAGCAGGTAAAGATATTGACGTATCTGCTTTCCTTTGACCTTGATCATTCACAATTAAGAGTCCTGATAATATTGACACGTAACATAAATGCCTCTTAAATGTAGACTGTTGGTGTGTGTTACGACTCTGGGTTCTTTAGATGGAAACCAGAGGTCAAAATTAAGCTTATTAATGACAATATGGCAGGGCACGCTTAGAGAGATGTAGCTGTTTGTAATCATCCCTGCCAGAAGTAAGATTATTCGTGTAGCTCACAAAGCATTTAGACTCTTAAACTTGTTGTGGATTAAGTAACATTGTTATAAGTTTAACTACCCGTAGAATGAGGAAAGTAGCAATATGAGGCATAAGGGGAAGATGTTTTAATGTGTATAGCTGTATGATCAATTGGGCTCTTCCCGGCACCACACGCATGCTGCAGGAAGACGGTCTTCTCTCTGCTGGCGGCTGTGGTGTTCGGACGTGCTCTCCTCCTTCCTCTTACTTCCTCTGGATTCTCTATTTTCTGTGACTTAGTTGGTTAAGTACTCCATTACTCAGTTTGTATATGTCTGGCATACCTATCGTTATATGTGTAGAGTAGTATACCTGGGGTGTAGTAAGTATATTTAAGTTGTTGTACCTGTTATGCTAACTGGGGTCCCAGTGTACCACGTGGTCCCCTACCCTAGGCTGAATCGAGGTGTTATAGTAGAGCTTTACCCTAGCTTGCTTTCAGTGTAAAACCTTGTATCCTGTCTATGTGGACCAAGGCTTTTAACGTAAGATTGTGTGGTAAAGTTAGTATTAAATTGTTATTGGTGAGATTGTGTATGGGGGGTGTTAAGGGGTTAATAAATAAGTAAGGTTGAACAGAGTATCCCTTATTCCTGTGTGGGAGTTCAATAATCATTTCCTAGACTAACCAGGTTTAGTAGCAAGCATTTATTCTTGTGGATATTTTACTTTGGGGGCCGGGCCTTTTGTTCTCCCATATCTTGATACCTCTAGTCTACTTACCCTTACCCCTTAATAGTACCAAGTTCCCCATAGCAAGCCCACCATTGTTTATAACAAGTGGTTGGCCAGTCCGGGAAGAACTATTATTGTAAAAAATTAGATCTTTGAATGCCAAAACTAAAAAATTCTTGTTTCCGCAGAACGGTTGTGTGCTAGCCTAGGGTCCAGCTCACCTGGCGTAGGACATTCATTGCACTGACTGGACACCCAACTGGATCTCTTCACGATTAAGGTTAGTGTGGCCTTGTGTTAGGGGCCGTGCAAATTTTTGTTTTTTTTTCAATTTTAATTTTAAATTTTTCTGTGGCTAGGAGCTAAAATTTTTAGTGATGTCTTCTGACATGCAGAGACTGGCAGAGGAGCCTTCATTGGGGGAAATAAAGAAACTTACCAAGTCTAATTTAGTATTGTTAGGCAAGGAATTTGGTCTAGAATTAAATGCCGCAAATAAAAAGTGGATCTTGTTGAATGAAATACTACAACATTGTATCGATGAAGGACTATTGGCAGAGGATACTCCTTTATGCCAGCCTAGCCAAACAGAAAGTGCAGCTCATACAGAGAGAGAGTTAGCTCTAGAGTTAGCAAGAATAAAATTAGAGGAGCAAAGACTCAAAACCGAGGAGGCTAGAATTAGAGCGACTGCCCCTAGACCTCCACCTACCGGGGATTCAAACCCCAGGCATTATGAGAAGCATAACTTGCCTGAATTTTCAGAGTCGGATCCTGAAAGGTTTTTCAACCATTTTCAGAGATTGGCCCTGTCCATGACCTGGCCAAAGGAAGAGTGGGTGAAAATCCTACAGGGAAGACTCAGGGGTAAAGCCCAAGATATTTTTATTAATATGCCTGACGACGAGTGTTTTGATTATGATAAAGTCAGGGAACGAATTTTGAGGGCATATGAAATTACTCCTGAAGCTCACCGCCAAGCTTATCGCAACCTTAGGCCTACACACAACCAACCGTTCACGGAATTCGCGACTGATCAAAGTAGGCTGTTTGATAAATGGATTCGCTCGGCTAAAGCCGAAACATTCGAGGCATTAAAAGACTTAGTTTTAAAGGAACAGTTTATAGATAGTATGCCAGACATGGTAGCTCAGTATTTAAGAGGAAGGGGAGAGTTAAATTCTAAAATAGGGGATTTGGCCAAGATGGCAGAAAACTACCAGTTGGCGGGCAAAAGGCCCAATAAAAATAATTTTACCCCACAGAGTAGCAAAACTTATACCCACAGCCAGTCCAGACCAGCTCATTCTAAACCTTTACCTAATGCACCTTCTGTTTCAGACATAACTAACCCTGTTAAATTGTTTAGCCCCACGACACTCAAGAGTGAACCGAAGGGTAATTCGGTTAGTAATGTCTCTTCTCCCCGACGTTTTTGTGGTCATTGTAAAAGTTCAACCCACCATATTAGCCGTTGTTGGCAACTGTACCCGGAAAAAAGACCCAATGCTCTCGTTGTGACACAGGGCTTGAGGCCTTCTGAAGGGTTAGGGAGTAAGACTTCCAACCCACAGTGGTTGGACCTGCTTACCCCATTCTTATCGAAAGGGAGACTACTTTTGTCTGAGGGTTCTTCCTGGAGGGACGTGGTGATCTTCCGAGACACCGGTGCCATCCAGACTTTAATTTTAGAGAGTGCTTTGCAAGGTGCCAATACTCTCGACACTGGAGAGGTGGTACTGGTCGAGGGTGTCACTAGTGATACTCGAGCAGTACCCCTCCGTAAGGTTACCCTGGAATCTGATTTCCACAAGGGTATTTGTACAGTCGGAGTCACTTCGTACCTACCTTTCCCTAATGTTGATGTAATATTGGGTAATGATTTAGCAGGGGATAAGGTAGGGGACTCCAGACTGCCTGTTATGTTGCCTAACCCAAAGGTTTGCCTGGATTCACCCACCGCAGAGGATAATGTTGTGTACCCTGCGTGCGTGGTGACTAGGTCTATGGGACTTAAATGTAAGGGCAGCCCTGTGCTTGCCAAGGTGGTAAATCCCAAGGACACGAGGGACCTTCCGAGTGGTGAAAGCCCAGTGGACCTTGCGGACACATTCATGGCCCGACTCGATGACAGGGCCGAGGACATTGTGGAGAGCCTGCCACTGCCGCCTACCGAGAGTAGTGGGGAGGTGGAGGAGAACACTGTTGAGCCTCGGCCAATGGCATCTGACCAAGGCCTGGATGCCTCCTTGAGTGAGTTACAAAAAGCTGACCCCAGTCTTGCAGATTGTCACGAGACAGCCGTCTCTAAGGAGGAAATTGTAGACGCAGCAACTGGGTACTACTACAATGATCGGATTTTGATGAGAAAATGGAGACCTCAGAGTGCTCCCTTGTCAAATGAGTGGGAGGTAGTCCACCAGGTTATGTTGCCGACCTGCTATAGAGAAAGAGTTTTGTCAGCTGCCCATGATGATCCTATGGGGGGACATCAAGGCATTAATATTACCTATCACAAAATCTGCAAGTACTTTTTCTGGCCCAAGCTGAAAAGCGATGTGGCAAAATTTTGTAATGCATGTATTGCTGTCAACTTGTTGGGAAACCAAACCAGACTCCACCTAAAGCTCCTCTTAAGCCTATTGTCGTGCCGGAGGAACCATTTTCTCATGTGGTAATGGACTGTGTTGGTCCATTACCTAGAACTAAGTCTGGAAATATTTACTAATTACGATGATGTGTATCACGACTCGTTACCCAGAGGCTTTTGCTGTAAGGAACATCCGAGCAAAGACTGTTGTTGCTCGTATGTTGCAATTTTTTTCCACTTTTGGACTGCCTCGGGTTGTACAGACTGACAATGGTACTAACTTTAAGTCTGATATTTTTGAACAATTTTGTAAGGACCATGGAATAACTCATAAGGTTTCCAGCCCATACCATCCACAGAGTCAGGGGGTCATTGAAAGGTTCCATCTAACTCTGAAGCAGATGTTGAAGACATCGTGCGAGAGTTCCCATACCTTCTGGGACGAGAACTTGCCGTATGTTTTGTTTGCTGCTAGGGAGGGGTTGCAAAGTTCACTGGGTTGTTCTCCTTTTGAGTTAGTCTTTGGCCATAAAGTTCGTGGACCCTTGCAAATGTTACAGGAGAATCTGTTAGGGAACGTAACGTTAACCGAAGGTTCGGCTTTCTTTGCGCAACACCACCAGAGACTCAAGGACTGCAAGGCTGCGGCACTAAAGTATCTTGGGAAGGCCCAAGAGAATATGAAAGAACGGAACGATGCCAAGGCTAAGTTGCGGGTATTTCAGCCCGGTGACCCTGTCCTGGTACTAAAGCCTCGACTGGGGAGCACTATGTCCCACAAGTACGAGGGCCCCTACATTGTGACAGAGAAGACTGGGGACCTCACGTACAAAGTAAGACACTCTGATAAGCGTAAACAGGTAATGCTCGTACACGTGAATCGGCTGAAGAAGTTCCAGGGCCCCAGGCCCATTGCACTAACCAATGTTTCCATTTCCAGTGAGGGAGGGGATGATTGTTCTGGGGACCCAACTAATCTCATTCTCAATAATTCTAGTTCTGTGAATGCTGTGGAGGAGGGACTGTCCCATTTGCAGATGTCCCAACGTGACGAGGTGCAGTCGTTGCTTGACGAATTCTCCAGTCTGTTCGGGGAGGTCCCGACCCAGACTGATGCCATTTACCATGATGTCGAGTTGACGGACTACACCCCCATTCGCCTTCAACCCTATCGGATGAGTCCGGAAAAGAAGGCCATCGTCCGTAAGGAGGTCGACTTCTTGCTCCAGCACGGCCTCATCAGGCCGAGCCAGGGCTCTTGGTGCTCGCCCTGCCTTTTGGTCCCCAAACCAGATGGCTCCTGGCGATTATGCACCGATTATCGGCAGCTCAACAAGGTGACCATAGTGGACGCCTATCCGTTGCCACGTCTCGAGGACTGTATCGACGAAATCGGGAACGCCACGTACGTATCGAAATTCGATCTATCGAGAGGGTACTATCAAATCCCTCTCACTGAACGTGCTAAACAACTAACGGCGTTTGTGACCCCCGAGGGTGTGTTTGAGTATCAAGTGTTACCATTCGGCTTGCGTAATGCCCCTGCCACGTTCCAGAGGCTAATGAACTCTTTGCTCGCTAATGTGCCAAATTGTCGGGCGTATTTAGATGATATTGTGCTTTTTGATATTAATTGGGCTGACCACATAGCTAGGTTACGCCAGTTGTTCACAGTGTTGAAACATGCAAATCTAACTTTAAATGCTAAAAAGTGTCATTTTGGCCAAGGCACAGTGACGTACCTCGGTTATGAAGTGGGCCAAGGAAAAGTGTTACCTCGACAAGACAAAATTAGTGCTATTCTGGACTATCCAGTGCTCAGGTCTAAAAAGGACATTCAACGATTTATCGGTATGTGTGCGTACTACCGACGCTTTTGTCAGAACTTTTCCAGTGTGGCCACTCCTCTCACAGATTTGTTGCGGAAGGCCGTTAAATTTAAGTGGTCATCGGACTGTGCAGAGGCATTTAAAAACTTGAAATTGATCTTAGCTTCCGCCCCAGTGCTTGCTAGTCCAAGGTTCGACCGTCCGTTTAAAATTCAAGTTGACGCGTCTGACTCGGGTGCTGGTGCAGTGTTGTTGCAAACTGGGGATGATAAAGTGGAACACCCAGTATATTATTACTCTGTGAAATTTGACAAGGCGCAGCGCAATTATTCGGTGATAGAAAAAGAGGCGTTGGCGCTTGTGCTAACTTGCAAAAAGTTCGAAGTGTACCTCACAGGTAATATAGTGGAAGTGTACACGGACCATAACCCATTAGTTTTCATGAATCCGATGAAGCAGAAAAATAAGCGCATCCTCAGGTGGGCATTGTACCTACAGGACTTTAATCTATCTATTATCCACCTACCGGGCCGGCTCAACGTGATAGCCGACGCTCTGTCCCGCTTGCCTGAGTAACATTCATCTGAGCCGCAGGAAGCCATACCAAATGTCATGCTTTAGTTATTTTTTTTAGGTTCTCCTGTGACATTAAATATCCCGTGTCCAATTTATTTACTTCCTTTTGTTTTTTTGTTCTGTTTTTTGTGTATGTTTTTTTTCTTTCAGAGAATTCCTTGTAATTTTTTTTGACAGAAATTGTTGTTTGGTTGATTTTCTATTATGTCATGGATGTCCATTTTATTCTGTATACTCTTACAAAAAAATATGACTACTATTCTAGTAGTCACATTTTTTTTTTCTCTGAAGGGGGGAGGAGTGTTACGACTCTGGGTTCTTTAGATGGAAACCAGAGGTCAAAATTGAGCTTATTAACGACAATATGGCAGGGCACGCATAGAGAGATGTAGCTGTTTGTAATCATCCCTGCCAGAAGTAAGATTATTTGTGTGCTCACAAAGCATTTAGACTCTTAAACTTGTTGTGGATTAAGTAACATTGTTATAAGTTTAACTACCCGTAGAATGAGGAAAGTAGCAATATGAGGCATAAGGGGAAGATGTTTTAATGTGTATAGCTGTATGATCAATTGGGCTCTTCCCGGCACCACTCACGCATGCTGCTGGGACGGTCTTCTCTCTGCTGGCGGCTGTGGTGTTCGGACGTGCTCTCCTCCTTCCTCTTACTTCCTCTGGATTCTCTATTTCTGTGACTTAGTTGGTTAAGTACTCCATTACTCAGTTTGTATATGTCTGGCATACCTATCGTTATATGTGTAGAGTAGTATACCTGGGGTGTAGTAAGTATATTTAAGTTTTTGTACCTGTTATGCTAACTGGGGTCCCAGTGTACCACGTGGTCCCCTACCCTAGGCTGACTCTAGTGTGTTATAGTAGAGCTTTACCCTAGCTTGTTTCAGTGTAAACCTTGTATCCTGCCTATGTGGACCAAGGCTTTTAACGTAAGATTGTGTGGTAAAGTTAGTATTAAATTGTTATTGGTGAGATTGTGTATGGGGGGTGTTAAGGGGTTAATAAATAAGTAAGGTTGAACAGAGTATCCCTTATTCCTGTGTGGGAGTTCAATAATCATTTCCTAGACTAACCAGGTTTAGTAGCAAGCATTTATTCTTGTGGATATTTTACTTTGGGGGCCGGGCCTTTTGTTCTCCCATATCTTGATACCTCTAGTCTACTTACCCTTACCCCTTAATAGTACCAAGTTCCCCATAGCAAGCCCACCATTGTTCATAACACAGACCTCAGGGTATCCACTGATAACCCTGCAACACGGGCCTGCCTACCTCTACACTGGCATAATTAACATGCAGTACTATATGCATTAATCCAGTCTGACTGAGTATATAGAATCGACAGACTGATCACTTATATGGTAAATCTCTACACTGACTGGTCCCATATTCAAGTCAGACTACACACAACATATATCTACATGTGGTACCGTGTACAACATCCATCTCCAGGTACTCCCTACCAGTCACCTGGACGTGCTACAGACAGTTGTCTCTCAGCTGCTTCCCTAGCCTGGCAGGGCTATGGGACAACACACTTTTACCGGAATTCACTAATACTGAGACACTGTTACACTCTGACTATTGTACTCACGTTTTCTCTCATTTCACTCATTTCCCAGGTCACTACTCTCTGGCTGTCACACTTAGCTTGCTCCTCGTGCGTCGACAAGATGTGGCCCTAGGCTGTCCTGGGAAACTGGCCTAGTGGTCCAAGGCATGTGGCCACCGCGTGGCCCTAAGGGGGTGGCCAAGGGTAGCGCGTGACGTCACAGCACCCCACCCGAGCTGAGCTGGCGCGCGAGGTGGAGGGGTGGGGGTTTGGCCGGGGTGGCCTGGAGGGTGGCCCCCCCCGGGTGGCTGGGTGGCGCGCGGGCGGCCTGGAGTGGCCTGGTCGGGCGGGCAGGGTGGCGCCCACCACATGGCGAACTGCCTAGGTGGAATGCAAAGTCCCACGGGGGCATGTAATAACCCCACAATTACACTGCCCATATTCCACCTATAGTCCATTGTCATCTACACTAGACAGGATACTCGAACCACCTGTTACACCATGAGGTTCTGCCAGCTGCCCCATGGGTGTACACTGTCTCTGGGGCTTCCACTGTCCCGTATTCATCAGCCCCAATTTCACGCAAATTTGGGCCTCGACACAACCCATGATGGCAGGAGTGCCATGCTCGATGAGTAATTTGGACGACAGAAGCGATTAACGGGGGTGGAGGTGGCAAGCGGCCACCTCCACCAGTCACTTCTTCCTCCGCTTGCGGCCCAGTTCAAACTAACTCTATGGCGGGCTAGCAAAACTCAAATCCCCATATCTCCCCCCCTACTTTGTCTTGACCAATCAGCAGGAAGCTGGCACTGTTCCCTCGTGCCGCTTCCAATGACAGCTGTTCGCGCCAAAAACTCAGCTAGGGGCAGAGATGCTAAACCAATCACAGGCGCCCCTCACCCTGTGGCTTCCCGTGATGTCACAAGGCGGGAGAGGCCTAAAGACAATGACTGCCTGTCTCACATGGTGGGGGGGAGGCAACGTTCACCCCACTGTCCCCCCACCTCTAACGGTTTGAGAGTCAAGTATCCTCACATACCACTCACTCTCAAATCTCTTCCTATTTCACAGAAACAGGAAAATTTCTGTAATTCTCTCTACAGAGCAATCACAGACCTCTAGTCAATCCCAAACGACAGTCCTTAACATAAGCTTTCATCCAACACCCCACAAGTATATGTGAGTTTGAAAGCTTCAGTTTCTAGAGTCCCTAGAGCGACTAGCCTATTCTAGAAACTAGGAAAACTAGCTGAGGGAATCTAGATTCCCTCACACAAGGAGAGGTGGGGAAAAATACTTAGACTAAAACTTAATAGTAATTGAGCTTAAAGTATAAATTGTGTTGAAAGAAAAAAAAATAATAAGATTAAAAAAAGGGGGAACATAGCAAATAGCCAATAAACAAGTTGGTCAACAAACAGCATTTTTTTTAAATAGTAAGACATGGGTTGACATTTAGAAGTAAAGTAGGTTACATATATGGAGTTAATTAGGTAGTACTTAGTTTTCATCTTAAACTGGTTGAGAGAGGTACAATCTTTGACATAATTGGGAAGGTCATTCCACATTCTGGGTCCCTTGATTTGTAGAGCATTCCTAGTTTGATTAAGTCTAACTCTTGGAATATCAAATAGGTATTTGTTTCTGGTGTGGTGCACATGAGTTCTGTTACAACCTTCTACGAAGCGTTGAAGGTCAGGATTGACATTACAATTCAGAGTTTTAAATATATAGAGTACACAAGAGAGGATGTGCAGTGACTAAATATCTAACATATTCAGAGAATTGAGTAAGGGTACCGAGTGCTGTTTGGGGCCAGAGTTAGATATTGTTCTAATAGCAGCTTATTGTTAGGTAATTAGAGGACGTAGATGATTTTGGGTAGTAGAACCCCAAGCCCAAATACCATAGTTGAGATAAGGATAGATGAGAGAGTAATAGAGCGTCACCAGGGCAGGGCGAGGAACATAATATCTGATCTTAGAAAGAACGCCAACAGTTTTAGAAACTTTTTTTGCTATATTTAGAATGCGTCCCTGGAAATTCAGCTTGTTATGGATGAGGACACCAAGGAATTTACCATCAATTTTACTACTGATTTGTATATTGTTTATTCTTAAATTAATTTCATTTGAGGATTTATTGCCAAACAAAATATAGAAAGTTTTGTCAATGTTAAGGGTGAGTTTGTTAGCAGTTAGCCAAAGATGGACTTTATTTAGTTCAGTATTCACAGTGACATTTAGAGCAAGAGGTCAGGACTGGAGAAGATGAAAGTTGTGTCATCAGCAAATAAGATTGCTGAGGTGTTGAGTTTGAGGTGTTGAGAGGCATTTGGAAGATCATTTATGTAGATGAGAAAGAGGAGAAGGTTGGTGAACATGGACTCTGGTATCACAAAGGTCGGAAGATTGTTCAACTTGTACAGGTCATTCAGTATGTCGTACCGTTTTTTGAGATCTCCACTGAGAATTCCGTGGCGACGTGTATCAGAGCTGCAACAGTGCTGTCAGGGGAGGCTGGTGGCGGCGTGAGTGGCGATGGCTGGCTGGCTTGGTTGAGTACGTGGTGTCGTCTGGGTCCTTGATTGGCTGCCGCAAGAGTTGCTGGTCCAGTAGTTTTGCTGCGCGCTGCTCGCGGCGCCACTTGTCGGGAGTGCAGGGAAAGCTGCTTCCTGTATGTTGAATGCTTTGGGTGTAGGCGTAGTATTTCCTTGTCTGGCGTCAATCATTTTCTTGATTTCCGCCTTCCTAGTGGAGCAGTCGTGAGAGACGGCTGTGTGGTTACCGTTGCCGAGTAAACAACATTGAGTAGTGGCTTTGCAGGTCCTGTACTGGTGGTCGCCAGCGCAAATGCTGCATTTCTGCAGAGGGTTGGTGCACTTCTGGGAATAATGGTGTACTGATAACATTTGAAACACTGGTGTAGGCGGAAATATCGTTGCCTAGCGATCTAGTGAGGTGTGCAGGCCACACCAAAACATCTGAGGCCGTTGTCGGCCGCGAGAGTAACCTCTGCTGGCGTCTTGACGGTAACCTTCAGGGTGGGTTTTCCGTTGTCGTCCTGCTAGATAAGTGGGCCGAGATGGCGGTGAGAGACCGATTCTGGGCGTTGATGCTCTTGACGATCTCAGCAACAGGTTACTCTGCTATGAGATTGCTCACCGGTGAATGAAGATCATCCTCACAGCTTGGAACTGGTGAGGAGATACTAGTGACAGGCCCTTTGCGTCTAGATCAGTGAGTATTTCTGTGGGAACCAACCTGTGAGATTTATATATATTTAATTTATATGAATTTATATAGAATTTATTTTACGTTAATTATATAATTCGATAGCAATTTGTATGATGTTATAAGGGGACTGTATTTCTGCAATAATCNATATATATACACACACACACACACAACACAAATGGGCTGGGGTTCATCGACGTTATACTTGTTTAATTGCGCTCACTAATTCACCACAACAGTCACATTTAAGAGGCATTCATGTTACGTGTCAATGTTATCAGGACTTAATGTGAATGTGTATATAATACCGGCATGAAAAATGCTGGTCTAACTTGTTAAGTTATCGTTGGCTTCTGCTTTGGGGGGGGGGGGAATCGGTCGTGATCATGCCTTTCTGTACTCACTTCCTCCTACACTTGGTAGGCTTGGCTATTGATCCTATACATATATTTGTGTTTATACATATCCCGCGTTCGATTCCTAGTCGGAACTGAAATGGCTGTGCACCTTTCCCTTCATCTGATGCATCTGTTCACCTTGTATTAAATAAGTTTCAATGAGCTGAACAATTGGTGACGTGGGTTGCCTCGTGAGAGAAGTTGATTAATAGTTGGCCTGTTATAGGGCGACCCGGATAGCTCTACTTACTGGCTTCCTTTCCCCGACATATAGAGAACGTGAGAGTGATGCACCATATAATCTTCAGCTCCCCGCAAACCACAGAATTTTCTACGAAAGAAAACAAGCAATGAATTAGATAATTATGTGAGAAATTAAAAATTTATGGCATACAACGCATCACAGAACATATTCATATGAACATAACACATTAATAATGATTATTTTGTACAGTTGCATAGTCAGCCTAAGAAAATGAGGGAAGTCTGTGAGGTACAACTAAAAGTTTGTGATTTATACTCTAGGAAGCCAACACAGAGGCTAAATGAAGTGTTACATCAAGTGCAAGCATTAATTGCCGACGTTTGTATTTGTAGTCACAATGAGAAAAATATGCACGTTGCTGTATGCTGTCGCGCGCACACGAACACAATGTGCTTAATTTATAGTCTTTGTGGAGCAGTGGTAAGGCACTTGCCCGGCGCTTTGCAGCCTTGGCCAGGGGTTCTTATCCTTCCGGGGAGGATTGATAGTGTGCTAGGCCTTAATGTAGCCTATGTAAACCCAGTAGTGAATGTGTGCCTGGTTGTTATGGTTTAGCGGGTCGTATTCCAAAGGAAAATTAGGACTAAGGACCTGCCCGAAACTTATGCTTACTAGTGACTTTACAAGAATGTGAGAACTTTTGTATATTGAAAAAAAAATAATAAAAACAATTGCATTTCTCATTGATAATAGGAATTTAGGATTCGGTAAGTCCCTCATCAAACTGCAAACGCGACGGAAGAAAACGGTAGAATTTTTAGATGGGACAAACGCTTTGCTCCAACACTAGTAATTCGTCTTTCGATGTAAATGAGTGAAATTCCTGTTTGTGTGTGACCCCTGAGGGAGGCATAACATAGAAGACGGTTAATGAACTACTTGCGCTCACCTGTGGGATGGTAATTTAATTTTCCTTCCCACTTATTAGCTAATTATTTGAATAGGCAACTCGGAGCACTTGTGTTCCATATCACTACGGTAATGAATTTATTTTGATTTTCTTGATTGTATTTACATTATTTCTTGTATCAAGCTTACCCATGATAAAATTCCAAAAAATAAATATCAATGTTTTAAATGACAGTTCAATTGGAGGGCGGCACTAACATAAAGATAGCTGTGAGTGTGGTGGTACCCAGTCGTGGCAGGTGCGTGTTGCGTGTTAGAATGTCTCGGCATACATACCTGGCACAGGAGACACGGTGATCACGAAGGCCGTTTCCCAGGGCGAGGCTCACCATTGCACTCGGTGGCGCTGACCCTTGCGATTAACCCCAAATGTGGTAACTCGGGTGCGAATTTTTTTTAGGCCTGCCTTTCAAATTCTGGCAGGTAAAGCAATAACTTTTTAATCAAAAGGATTCTCCCCTATTTCGTTTAGAACCTGATACGAAATTTGCCTCGACAAATCTTAATTTGTTTCTTGTTGTCCATTCCACTTGATTGCCTGCTTCTTTGTTCACTGCCTGTTAAAATATCTTGTATATAACAAGATATGTGTGAAACATCCTGTACTTTATCAGTTAAAGAGGAGAGTGATAATAGTTAAAGCTCTATTATCTCTTTGAGATGCATTTAGCGCTCTCAATAAACTTGTGCCACATAGCTTTTCTCCATGTTTACTGTTAAAAAGTCAAAACATGCGTTAAAAAATAAAACGTTAGAAATTAAAAATTTCGTTAGAAATTAAAAATTTGCGTTAGAAATTAAAAAATGAAAATTAAAAAATTAAAAAATTTGGAAATTTAAAAATTTGCGTTAGAAATAAAAAATTTATGGCATACAACGCATCACAGAACATATCATATGAACATAACACATTAATAAATGGACACTGTCTTTCTAACGAAAGACGGTGGAATTTCTGACCAGGAAGGAGGGAAGAAACATTTGCGCATCGCGTTCCGTAAGGCGCGGCGCGGCCAGTCTGGGTGGCATAAATACCTTGGGAGGCGAGGTCCCGCCCTCACTCCCTCTCGACACGGCCCGCGACGCTCAAGCTCCCTCTTCGACACCCACTCCTCATCGACACGTGGGCCAGTACTCTTACTGCTTCTCCAGAAACGCTTTCGGTTTGAGTGGTTAATGCTTACTACTGCGTCTTCTCAAGAAATGGACCTCATGCCGGCTACTATGGTCCCAGATCCGACGCTCACTGATCCTCTGGGCCCTTCGACATCCCAGGCTGGCACGGCAGGGGCCACTTGCCCGATTCAACAAATCCTAAGGTATGAGTTTTACTGTTCAAGTTAGTCAGGACCGTCCCCAGTGCTGGTGTGTGTTTGCGCCACCCCTCGCGGTCCGTTTAGTGCCGCCTTAGTTAGTTCCTCGGGCCTTCTGCCTGTTCGCCTGCCTGGGGGTGCAGGTGCGCCCTCCAGGTCGGGACTTGTGTGCTCGTGGCTGTTGCCACAACGCCCGGGCCGGCGCGTGTTCGGCGCCGTGCCTGTGCGGGTTTCGCCAGGTTGCGCTTCTTCTTTTGCGCTCTTGGGGCTCCGGTCTGTCGTGGTCCCTAGGTGCGCCACAAGGGGCCCTGGGGCGTGCCACGCCCGGGCATGCGAGTTCGGTAAAGCTCCCCTTTTCGTGACTCGAAGGCGTCGCCCCTTTGCGGCCGCGTGGCCAGGCTCGGTGGTCCTGAGCCCCGGGGCCCGGCCCTAGGGGCCCTTTCCCCGGGAGGCGGTGCCCTCGTGGCTTGGAGCTCGGCGGAGCACTCTTCCTAGGTGTGCCCTTCGCTTTCTTCCTGCCTTCCTGTGTTCTTTGCTGTGGGTTCCCCAGGCGTCTTTCCTGGAGCCTGGTTTGCGTGTCTCTAGGCCTGCCCCTAGGGGCTTTGTTTCGTGCCGTGCCTGGTCGCGCGTGCGCGGCCAGGCTCTCTCCCACGGCCCGGCGTCGCCCTGCGGCGACGCCACGTGGTTCGTCTCTTTGGCCCTGTCCCCTTGGGGCCCTTGCCCGGTGGCGGCGCCCTCGTGGCTTGGTGCTCGGTCGAGCACCTGCCCCAGGTGTGCCCTTTGTTCCTTTCCTCCCCTTCTAGGCGTTTTTTCCTGGACCCGGGCCCGTTGCGCCACCTAGGTCTGTCCTAGGGCACAGGGTTCGTCACGCGGCAGTCGTGCGTGCCCGGCCGGGACCCCGGTGTCCGGCCTGGCATCACCCTTGGAGGGTGACGCCAACTGGCTGGGTTAGTTAGTTGTCTCTGTCCCTAGGGCTTGACCCTAGGGGCCCTTGTTTTGTTCGGCTTCACCCACGTGGCTCTGCGCTCCGTGGAGCGCTTGGCTTAGGTTTGTTCTGCTTCCTTCCGCCCCCCCCCTCCCCCGCGTCCCGGCCGCGAGCCCCCTTTGTGTGCGCGGTGCCTCGGGGGGTAGGCCCTGTTTCTCGCTACGGCCGCCTTCGTGTCAGACGGTGTCGCCAGGCTTGTTCGCTCTCAGACGTTCGCCCGGACGGCGTGGCCCGGCCTGTGCGCTGTTTGGCCGACCGGCGTAGCCCGGATTGTTCGTCCCCAGACGTTAGGCTGATCGGTGCGCCCAGCCTGCTCGTCCCAGATGTTGTCCGGCTGGTGTAGGCCAGCTTGTTTGTCCTTGACGTTTGGTCGGCCGGTGTCTTCTGTTGTTCGTCCCAGACGCTTGTCTGGATGGGGTAACCCAGCTTGTTCGTCCCAGATGTGGTCTGGCTGGCGTAGCCCAGCTTGTCCGTCCCAGACGTTTGTCTGGCTGGTGTAGCCACGCTTGTTCGTCCCAGACGTTTGCCTGGCTGGAGTGGCTCAGCTGTTCGCCCCATCGTTTGTCTGCCTGGTGTAGCCCAGCTTGTTCGTCCCAGACGTTTGTCTGGCTGGTGTAGCCCAGCTTTGTTCGCCACAGTCGTTTGTCTGGCTGGTGTAGACCAGCTTGTTCGTCCCTGATGTTGTCTGGTTTGGCGTAGCTCAGCTTGTTCGTCCCAGACGTTTGTCTGGCTGGTGTAGCCCAGCTTGTTCGTCAGTCGTTGGTCTGGCTGGTGTAGCCTGGTTTGTTCGTCACAGACGTTGGTCTGGCTGGTGTAGCCCAGCTTGTTCGTCCCAGACGTTTGTCTGGCTGGTGTAGCCCAGCTTGTCCGTCCCAGCCGTGTGGCTGGCTGGTGTAGCCCAGTTTGTACGTCCCAGACGTTTGTCTGGCTGGTGTAGCCCAGCATTGTTCGTCCCAGTTGTTTGTCTGGCTGGTGTGGACCGGTCCGTTCGTTCCAGGTGTTTGTCTGGCTGGTGTAGCCCATCCTGGTCGTCTCAGGCGTTAGGTCTCCTGGCTAGTGTAAACCGGATTGGGCGTCCCGGCCGTTAGGGCCTGCCGGAGCTTCCCGGTCCGTTCGTCCCCAGATGTTTGTTTACCCGGTGCTGCAGCCGCGCCGGGCTTGGCCCACTTGTTTATTTGCCCAGTGCCGCACGGTTGGTCGACCAGCGGTCTGCTCTGCCCGGCGTAGCCCGGCCTGCTGCCGTTTGGGTGGGCCATGCTTGTTCTCTCTTTTAGTTTCTTTTTTAAATTTTCATTGTCCCGCTTTCAGTTGTCTAGGCTTCTTCCATTCTTTTTAGCGAAGTGTCCTTGCTGTGGGCTATTTTTTGTGTCATTTGAGCTTATTATTGTTTCTCTGCCACACTATTCTCTGAATAGTACTGTTATTACCCATTCTTTCGCTTGAACTTGACAGGCTTATTCTTCTATGCTTCCCTTGCATTTATTGTTTTGCCCTACCCTCACTTTCCCTTGTGCATTCCTGTTTTCCCTACCTTTCCCTTACTTTCTTATCTCTGGTTACTCCTTTATTTGCTCAGTTTCCTATTTTGCTCGGTTTCAGTTTGACTGTTTTACTCCCTATTCATTCTCTGCTTCTAGCTTTACTTACGCACCTTGCCTTCCTTGCTGGTTGAGCCGTGCTTGTTTTAAGTTTTCTATTTAGTTATTTCCTCAGTCCAGCCATAGTTGTCCGCGATTTCTCATTTACGGTTGCCGTGTCTACGCAGCGTCCTTTCCTAGTGGGATAGTCATTTTCGTTTCTCACTTAACTTTGACTTTCTTAACTTTGTTACACTAAGTTTCCTTTGTTGAACTAAGTTTCCTTTGTTAAACTAAGTTTCCTTTGTTAAACTAAGTTTCCTTTGTTAAACTAAGTTTCCTTTATTAAACTAAGTTTAACCTTGTTTTCTTCTAAACTATACCATGTTTTAACTGTCTTATTATTAGCAAACTCGTCCATGTATATTTACGGTACATTTTCTCCAATTTATAACATGAATATTATTGATATCCATTCCTCTTTATTATTTCTCATTATATATCAGGGTGCAGTTTCCCAAGTTTTACTCTGTCGTTTCCACATGTTAGTCCTTCCGATGCTTACGTTTTCTTCTTTCCGCAGTGGCGAGAAGATGGAACATGCACCATCAGCAACGCGGAAGAGGGCTCGGGCGGCGTCGACGCGAGGACATCAGCGCGGTGGCGCGAGGACACAGCCGGCCAGGGCCAGGTCGAAACCCGCCCGCTTCGCCTCCCCCTCCTCCGGGGCCTCCTCGGGCGACTCGGATACGGACGGCGGCCACACTTCCCAGAGGCCCCCCGCCGGCAAAGCGGCGGGTGGCACAACGCGGCAGCCCCCCACCCTTTCAGCCAACGATTGGACGACGCTGCAGACGCTCATCGCGCAGGCTCGGGGGCCCCCCCATGTCACAAGCCTCCCGGGTATGGGGAACGCCGAGGCCGACCCTGTCGCGGCTGCCACAGCCGAACTGCCCCCCTACAACGACCGCCGCCCTCGGACTAGGGGACACACGTCGAGGCGCCGTGCGAGATCCACCAGCCCGTCCTCCTCCGACGAGTCCCCTGAAGAAAGGGCGACCCCCTCCTCTTCTAGCCTTTGGCCGGGTCATCTCCGGGCGACCCCGGGCTCCAGCATACCACTCTTGGGCGTGCACGTCCCGCAGGCCCTTCGGGAGAAGGTCTGGGCAAATAAGTATGTGGACCTCAGGCACTTGCTTGCTTACGAGCGGGACTCGGGTTCTTTCGAGTCCCACCCCGCGCCAATCCCTGACGCCCAGGTGGTCGGTAAGAAGCAGCCGCCCCTGACGCCGGACCAGTGGGAGCATGGCCTGGACATTTACGCGACCATCTACGTTGAGAAGCACCCAGCTGAGGCCCAGGCGCTGTTTACCTATGCACGTTACGTGAAGACAATGAAGACGACCCTCAAAGGCGACTGGATGTGGTACGACGAGGCCTTTAGGTGGGACAGGGAGAGGTCGGCCTGTTCATGGTTGGACTACCGGCTGGACTTGGAATTTCGCTCTGTGCAACGCTTAGCCCAGGCCGCCGCTCAGCCGACGTCGCAGGGGGCGGGGCGTCCGGCAGCCCTTACTCTCTCTAGCGCACGGGCAGCAGGGCTCCCCACGGGCTACTGCTTTGCTTACCACTCGAGGGGACCCGGCTGCACTTTCCCCTCTTGTTCATTCAAGCACTACTGCCCGCGATGCCGACGGAGGCACCCCGCCTACAACCCATGTCCTGCTGCACGGCCTCGCGACGAACCCCCCCAGGAGCAGCGCCCCCGTCGCCACCATCAGGTTAAGGGTCCGAGGAACTAGGCTTCTCCCCTCTGTCTTGGCCCTCTCCCTCTGGTCTTGGCCGGGCCCTCAGCCGTCACTAGCCGGGCTTTCCGTGCAGCCCTTCGTGGTTGGCAGGTGGGAGTGTGTCGTCCACTTCCCTGTTTGGTATCTGTAGTCGCTCCGCCTCCCTGAGGTTTCCCTCGCGGCCAGCGGGCACTCGCCCTTCGGGGGGGGTCCGGCCTGCTGGCCCCTGCGGGGTGGGGGTGCAGCGCCCGTCCCCAAGTCTTACGCTGTCCGCAGCTACTACTTTGACTTTACAGCCTTTCTACTAGTAAGCCCTACCTTATGGCTAGTAATCCTCTCTCCTTTTCCTTGGCGGCTCGGCCTCTGGCCTGGGGTTATTTCGTCTACAAATGCATATCAGGTTATTCCAGTCTCTATGTATTTTCTGCCGCCTGTTTATTTTCCATTTTTTCCTGGTAGGGTTTACCATTATGTTATGTTATTCTTCCTGACGGTTACTTAAGTTAGTTCTATGTTACATTCGCCTCTCTGCTAATTTCTAGACTAGGCCATTAGGTTTCTGCAGATGCTGTTACTAGGCTATAAGGTTTTTATTCACTACGGGTATGCAATTTAAGTTGTTTCGTGTACTTGGATTTATGACCCGGCTATTCTTATACATTTGTTATGACATTCATAGACGCCGGGTTTACTTCTGCAGTATTATTTCTCCTGTACTTTTATAATAAATTATGCCCCCAGACGTTGGTGTCTTCCTTCCCCTGGTCAGAAATGATTATTTTGTACAGTTGCATAGTCAGCCCTAAGAAAATGAGGGAGTCTGTGTAGGTACAACTAAAAGTTTGTGATTTATTACTCTAGGAAGCCAACACAGAGGCTAAATGAAGTGTTACATCAAGTGCAAGCATTAATTGCCGACGTTTGTATTTGTAGTCACAATGAGAAAAATATGCACGTTGCTGTATGCTGTCGCGCGCACACGAACACAAATGTGCTTAATTTAATAGTCTTTGTGGAGCAGTGGTAAGGCACTTGCCCGGCGCTTTGCAAGCCCTTTGGCCAGGGGTTCTTATCCTTCCCGGGGAGGATTGATAGTGTGCTAGGCCTTAACTGTAGCCTATGTAAACCCAGTAGTGAATGTGTGCCTGGTTGTTAAATGGTTTAGCGGGTCGTATTCCAAAGGAAAATTAGGACTAAGGACCTGCCCGAAACTTTATGCTTACTAGTGACTTTACAAGAATGTGAGAACTTTTGTATATTGAAAAAAAATAATAAAAACAATTGCATTTCTCATTGATAATAGGAATTTAGGATTCGGTAAGTCCCTCATCAAACTGCAAACGCCGGACAGAAAACGGTAGAATTGTAGATGGGACAAACGCTTTGCTCCAACACTAGTTAATTCGTCTTTCGATGTAAATGAAGTGAAATTCCTGTTTTGTGTGACCCCTGAGGGAGGCATAACATAGAAGACGGTTAATGAACTACTTGCGCTCACCTGTGGGATGGTAATTTAATTTTCCTTCCCACTTATTAGCTAATTATTTGAATAGGCAACTCGGAGCACTCTGTGTTCCATATCACTACTGTAATGAATATTTATTTTGATTTTCTTGATTGTATTTACATTATTTCTTGTATCAAGCTTACCCATGATAAATTCCAAAAAATAAATATCAATGTTTTAAATGACAGTTCAATTGGAGGGCGGCACTAACATAAAGATAGCTGTGAGTGTGGTGGTACCCAGTCGTGGCAGGTGCGTGTTGCGTGTTAGAATGTCTCGGCATACTTACCTGGCACAGGAGACACGGTGATCACGAAGGCCGTTTTCCCAGGGCGAGGCTCACCATTGCACTCCGGTGGCGCTGACCCTTGCGATTAACCCAAATGTGGTTAACTCGGGTGCGAAATTTTTTTTAGCGGGGGACTGCGTTCGCGCTATCCCCTTTGTAATTGCCCATGTGTTTGTAAAGTTGGTAAATGACACAACAGCTCATTTGTTTCTTTAGCTAATGTTCAAACCACTCGCAAGGTACTTTTTCACAAATATGCATATATTTGGTGTGGTTTCATCTTTTAAGTATGATACTTATTGAAAATGCACAATTCAAGACTTCATGTGTAGAAACGTCGATGTGTAGCCGTCCCAAATTCGTTTTCTCAAAGTTAGTGAGGATTTGGGAGCCTGTAACTATGCTTATATGGAGGTTTCCCTATGCTAATGATTAACCTTTGTCCCCCCAGGATGCTTATCAATCGTGCTACATGGTCACCTGCCTCAACATTCAATAACTACGTCTGCGAAATACATTGACAAGAAGTACAGACGACTCTGAGGGAGGTCTGTACTCAAATGGAAGAAAAGTGCTTGTAGCAGTGTCAAACGAACATTAGTTTGCCTTCCTGACTGCCTGCCTTTCCAACTTCTGGCCAGGTAAAGCAATAACTTTTTAATTCAAAAGGATTCCTCCCCTATTTCGTTTAGAACCTGATTACGAAATTTGCCTCGACAAATCTTAATTTGTTTCTTGTTGTCCATTCCACTTGATTGCCTTGCTTCTTTGTTCACTGCCTTGTTATAAATATCTTGTATTTATAACAAGATATGTGTGAAACATCCTGTACTTTATCAGTTAAAGAGGAGAGTGATAATAGTTAAAGCTCTATTATCTCTTTGAGATGCATTTAGCGCTCTCAATAAACTTGTGCCACATAGCTTTTCTCCATGTTTTACTGTTAAAAAGTCAAAACATGCGTTAAAAGGCCGCTGCACCAAACCCAAAATTTAGATGATTATACGTTCATGCGGCGCCAATATCTTGATCATTGTATCTAGAGCAGGTAAAGATATTGACGTATCTGCTTTCCTTTGACCTTGATCATTCACAATTAAGAGTCCTGATAATATTGACACGTAACATAAATGCCTCTTAAATGTAGACTGTTGGTGTGAATTAGTGAGCATAATTAAACGAGTATAACGTCAATGAACCCCGGCCCTTATTTGGGGGGGGGGGGGAGTCGAACAGTGTACTTTCAGTGCCTGTAAACTCGCCAAATATCCGTGATAGTAAGTCTTTGGTCGTAGCAAAGCGGAAAAAATACCTTGATTAGTGACAGAATCTCAGGAGAGTTGCTCATACACAATTTATCTGTCGTTGTTAAGTGGGATCTTACAAGTTCTAACAGAACACTTAACAGAGAAATAGGGGATATTTTAGACGGATATCAATTATTAATAATAATTGAAAATAGAACAAAAAACATTGCATATTTTGTACTTTCCTACGTGTGACCACTCTAGACAGTAGTTTTGCTAATTGAACACGTTTTGATTATGCACATATAATATTCGATATACTTTACATAACGAGAATATTATGTCTCCCCTCAGGGAGAGGACCAATCCTAGAGGTATTGCAATTCCGGTTCACCCACGACAAAGTTTTTAGAGCAAGCTCTTCCCTCAAGATCCAGAAACCGGTTAAATGTCTAGGATTCTACATAAGCATCGTATCAGACACTTAGCTGAGAAGCGATAAGAATCGCCAGTCGTTACAAATGTACGACTGCCAAATTTTGTTCTCATGCTACAAGTGTACGCACCTATTTGTGCTTGTGGGAGTTGAGCTTTGGCTCTTTGGTCGTGTGTGTGTGCGCGTGTGTTTAAAAAGGACTAAAAGTCACGATTGTGCTTACACGTAAACGCATTCGAGTCACAGTTTAAAGGTGCAAAGGATTCGTTTGCAGGGGCAAGAAAGACACGATCGAGTGCTTAGGCAAAGGTCGCTTCATTCCACCTGATGCCTCTGTTCGCCTTGCAGTAAATAAACTCCTAACACTTAGGAGTTATGTAACTGCTGACGTGCTGCATCCAAGGGAATGACCAACTGACACCATTGTTCAGCTAGTGGAAGAGGAGGAGGAGGAGGAGAATTAGGGAGGGTTGCCAGATGAGGAATTAATGATTTAATTTTGTAAGATAGGTAATATAATTTAGTTTTGTTTCTAGTGTATGTCAGTGTTCGTATGTACGTACGTACCCAATTGAAGAAGACTGATGGTGACAGTAAAGAAGTGTAAATATTATGTTAATAACAAGAGAGGATATTGCCGGAATAGTTAGTGTTTATGAATCTATTTTGAAAATATAAATATCTAACGGATTATTTTTTACTTTTTTGGTATTGTTTATCGATTTGCTCTGATAGACCATTCCAACTAGGTTATTTATAAATATAAATACACACAGGTGGATACAGGAACAGACGACTGTTGAGTCATGTTAATTAGCAGGCTGCATGAGAGCCGTCGCTTCCCAGAGCCTATCCACTATGTATAGTTCCCCTGTAATATTACCTGCCAATCGTTTAACATCTAGGTATACAGTGCTGCATGAATAGAGGAGTACAGTTAAGGATAGGCGCCTAGTCCATTCTCCCCAGCCACAATGCGGAACACTGTGAAGAATATTTGTGTTTTATTTGTAAAGAATACCTTGCAAGAATTAACTATTTATTTTTCAGACATTTAGAAATACGTGACTCGCCAGCCAGCCACAATCGTGACTACCTCCTAGCCGTTATGCGACTGCTTAAGTCTCTTATTTTTTTGTCTGCCTTATTTTCAGTTCGTCTCTCTTTCTCTGTCTCTCTTACACTCTAACTCTTTCCCTCTCTCTCTCTCTCTCACTCTTTCTCTCTCTTTCTCTCTCTCTCTCTCTCTCTCTCTCTAGTTCTCTCTAGGTGTCGCTCTCTCTAACTCTCACTCTCTCTCTCTCTCTCTCGCTCTCACTGTCTCTCTCTCTCTCTCGCTATCACTGTCTCTCTCTCTCGCTCTCTAGTTTTCTCTAGCTATCTTTCTCATATATATATATATATATATATATATATATATATATATATATATATATATATATATATATATATATATATATATATATATATATATATATATATATATAAATAANACAACAAGTGAACGGGGAACACAACAAGTGGGGTATGCAGATGTCCTAATACAAGCCCCAACCTTGGGAAAAATAAACAGTCCGTTGAACTCCTTGGAAGGAAATGTATTGAGCTCGGGAAGAGAGAGAAAGAAGCTCTCTCCACAAACAAGACAAAGCATACTCTCATCAAAAGAGGGGAGGAAATGAAGAACTACAAATTAATGGTGTAACACTTGAATGGGTTGACCACTTTCGGAACCTTGGCGTCACTGTCGGCTCTAACAAGGGGGAAGAAACAGCTCAACCAGCTCATAGGAACATGCAAAAGTTGACTCAGGGCACTGAAAGCTATGACCTGGAATGGACATGGAGCCTCTATGGCTGTGCTTAAAATGATGTATACAGCCTATGTGTGCTCCGTCATAGACTATACCGCACCAGTTTTGTGCACCTACTCCCAAAGCGATATGAGAAGGCTCGAAAGTATTCAAAATGAAGCCATGACAATTATTCTTGGAGTTCCAAGAACTGCTAAAACGTCTGATCTACGAGAGAAGCTGTCCCTTCCCAGTTGTTATGAATTTACTTACTTGTTATGGGGGTATAGAGTATTAATGAGAAGGGCCAATAGCAAGAATCGATGTATCAAATTTAGTGGGATAGATAGGCCCGCCCCCAAGGAACATAGGTTCCTGTTAATGCTTTAAGGTTTTAGAAACAGATCTGCTGTCTAGGATACAATCATTTACACCACTACAACAGGATTAATGGATACACCTTAAAAACTTCATGTTTTTAAGGTGTATTTTTCTACACAATTCAAGACTTCATGTGTAGAAACGTCGATGTGTAGCCGTCCCAAATTCGTTTTCTCAAAGTTAGTGAGGATTTGGGAGCCTGCAACTATGCTTATATGGAGGTTTCCCTATGCTAATGATTAACCTTTTTCCCCCCAGGATGCTTATCAATCGTGCTACATGGTCACCTGCCTCAACATTCAATAACTACGTCTGCGAAATACATTGACAAGAAGTACAGACGACTCTGAGGGAGGTCTGTACTCAAATGGAAGAAAAGTGCTTGTAGCAGTGTCAAACGAACATTAGTTTGCCTTCCTGACTGCCTGCCTTTCCAACTTCTGGCCAGGTAAAGCAATAACTTTTTAATTCAAAAGGATTCCTCCCCTATTTCGTTTAGAACCTGATTACGAAATTTGCCTCGACAAATCTTAATTTGTTTCTTGTTGTCCATTCCACTTGATTGCCTTGCTTCTTTGTTCACTGCCTTGTTATAAATATCTTGTATTTATAACAAGATATGTGTGAAACATCCTGTACTTTATCAGTTAAAGAGGAGAGTGATAATAGTTAAAGCTCTATTATCTCTTTGAGATGCATTTAGCGCTCTCAATAAACTTGTGCCACATAGCTTTTCTCTTCATGTTTTACTGTTAAAAAGTCAAAACATGCGTTAAAAGGCCGCTGCACCAAACCCAAAATTTAGATGATTATACGTTCATGCGGCGCCAATATCTTGATCATTGTATCTAGAGCAGGTAAAGATATTGACGTATCTGCTTTCCTTTGACCTTGATCATTCACAATTAAGAGTCCTGATAATATTGACACGTAACATAAATGCCTCTTAAATGTAGACTGTTGGTGTGAATTAGTGAGCATAATTAAACGAGTATAACGTCAATGAACCCCGGCCCTTATTTGGGGGGGGGGGGAGTCGAACAGTGTACTTTCAGTGCCTGTAAACTCGCCAAATATCCGTGATAGTAAGTCTTTGGTCGTAGCAAAGCGGAAAAAATACCTTGATTAGTGACAGAATCTCAGGAGAGTTGCTCATACACAATTTATCTGTCGTTGTTAAGTGGGATCTTACAAGTTCTAACAGAACACTTAACAGAGAAATAGGGGATATTTTAGACGGATATCAATTATTAATAATAATTGAAAATAGAACAAAAAACATTGCATATTTTGTACTTTCCTACGTGTGACCACTCTAGACAGTAGTTTTGCTAATTGAACACGTTTTGATTATGCACATATAATATTCGATATACTTTACATAACGAGAATATTATGTCTCCCCTCAGGGAGAGGACCAATCCTAGAGGTATTGCAATTCCGGTTCACCCACGACAAAGTTTTTAGAGCAAGCTCTTCCCTCAAGATCCAGAAACCGGTTAAATGTCTAGGATTCTACATAAGCATCGTATCAGACACTTAGCTGAGAAGCGATAAGAATCGCCAGTCGTTACAAATGTACGACTGCCAAATTTTGTTCTCATGCTACAAGTGTACGCACCTATTTGTGCTTGTGGGAGTTGAGCTTTGGCTCTTTGGTCGTGTGTGTGTGCGCGTGTGTTTAAAAAGGACTAAAAGTCACGATTGTGCTTACACGTAAACGCATTCGAGTCACAGTTTAAAGGTGCAAAGGATTCGTTTGCAGGGGCAAGAAAGACACGATCGAGTGCTTAGGCAAAGGTCGCTTCATTCCACCTGATGCCTCTGTTCGCCTTGCAGTAAATAAACTCCTAACACTTAGGAGTTATGTAACTGCTGACGTGCTGCATCCAAGGGAATGACCAACTGACACCATTGTTCAGCTAGTGGAAGAGAGGAGGAGGAGGAGAATTAGGGAGGGTTGCCAGATGAGGAATTAATGATTTAATTTTGTAAGATAGGTAATATAATTTAGTTTTGTTTCTAGTGTATGTCAGTGTTCGTATGTACGTACGTACCCAATTGAAGAAGACTGATGGTGACAGTAAAGAAGTGTAAATATTATGTTAATAACAAGAGAGGATATTGCCGGAATAGTTAGTGTTTATGAATCTATTTTGAAAATATAAATATCTAACGGATTATTTTTTACTTTTTTGGTATTGTTTATCGATTTGCTCTGATAGACCATTCCAACTAGGTTATTTATAAATATAAATACACACAGGTGGATACAGGAACAGACGACTGTTGAGTCATGTTAATTAGCAGGCTGCATGAGAGCCGTCGCTTCCCAGAGCCTATCCACTATGTATAGTTCCCCTGTAATATTACCTGCCAATCGTTTAACATCTAGGTATACAGTGCTGCATGAATAGAGGAGTACAGTTAAGGATAGGCGCCTAGTCCATTCTCCCCAGCCACAATGCGGAACACTGTGAAGAATATTTGTGTTTTATTTGTAAAGAATACCTTGCAAGAATTAACTATTTATTTTTCAGACATTTAGAAATACGTGACTCGCCAGCCAGCCACAATCGTGACTACCTCCTAGCCGTTATGCGACTGCTTAAGTCTCTTATTTTTTTGTCTGCCTTATTTTCAGTTCGTCTCTCTTTCTCTGTCTCTCTTACACTCTAACTCTTTCCCTCTCTCTCTCTCTCTCTCACTCTTTCTCTCTCTTTCTCTCTCTCTCTCTCTCTCTCTCTCTAGTTCTCTCTAGGTGTCGCTCTCTCTAACTCTCACTCTCTCTCTCTCTCTCGCTCTCACTGTCTCTCTCTCTCTCTCGCTATCACTGTCTCTCTCTCTCGCTCTCTAGTTTTCTCTAGCTATCTTTCTCATATATATATATATATATATATATATATATATATATATATATATATATATATATATATATATATATATATATATATATATATATATATATATATATATATATATATATATATATATATATATATATATACACACACACACACACACACAATATGGGCTGGGGTTCATCGACGTTATACTCGTTTAATTGCGCTCACTAATTCACACCAACAGTCTACATTTAAGAGGCATTCATGTTACGTGTCAATGTTATCAGGACTTAATTGTGAATGTGTATATAATACCGGCATAAAAAATTGCTGGTCTAACTTGTTAAGTTATCGTTGGCTTCTGCTTTGGGGGGGGGGGGAAATCGGTCGTGATCATGCCTTTCTCTGTACTCACTTCCTCCTACACGTCTGGTAGGCTTGGCTATTGATCCTATACATATATTTGTGTTTATACATATCCCGCGTTCGATTCCTGGTCGGAACTGAAATGGCTGTGCACCTTTCCCTTCATCTGATGCATCTGTTCACCTTGTATTAAATAAGTTTCAATGAGCTGAACAATTGGTGACGTGGGTTGCCTCGTGAGAGAAGTTGATTAATAGTTGGCCTGTTATAGGGCGACCCGGATAGCTCTACTTACTGGCTTCCTTTCCCCGACTATAGAGAAACGTTGAGAGATGATGCACCATATATATCTTCAGCTCCCCGCAAACCACAGAATTTTCTACGAAAGAAAACAAGCAATGAATTAGATAATTATTTGTGAGAAATTAAAAATTTATGGCATACAACGCATCACAGAACATATTCATATGAACATAACACATTAATAATGATTATTTTGTACAGTTGCCCGAAACGCATTGCGTAATAGTGGCTTTAGGCATTGTATGTACTAGCTCTATCTATAAATCGATCAACTTATGTAAAATATCTCTATGTATGTACCTTTCCTGAATAAACATATTTATTATTTATTTATTTTAGTTGCATAGTCAGCCCTAAGAAAATGAGGGAGTCTGTGTAGGTACAACTAAAAGTTTGTGATTTATTACTCTAGGAAGCCAACACAGAGGCTAAATGAAGTGTTACATCAAGTGCAAGCATTAATTGCCGACGTTTGTATTTGTAGTCACAATGAGAAAAATATGCACGTTGCTGTATGCTGTCGCGCGCACACGAACACAAATGTGCTTAATTTAATAGTCTTTGTGGAGCAGTGGTAAGGCACTTGCCCGGCGCTTTGCAAGCCCTTTGGCCAGGGGTTCTTATCCTTCCCGGGGAGGATTGATAGTGTGCTAGGCCTTAACTGTAGCCTATGTAAACCCAGTAGTGAATGTGTGCCTGGTTGTTAAATGGTTTAGCGGGTCGTATTCCAAAGGAAAATTAGGACTAAGGACCTGCCCGAAACTTTATGCTTACTAGTGACTTTACAAGAATGTGAGAACTTTTGTATATTGAAAAAAAAATAATAAAAACAATTGCATTTCTCATTGATAATAGGAATTTAGGATTCGGTAAGTCCCTCATCAAACTGCAAACGCCGGACAGAAAACGGTAGAATTGTAGATGGGACAAACGCTTTGCTCCAACACTAGTTAATTCGTCTTTCGATGTAAATGAAGTGAAATTCCTGTTTTGTGTGACCCCTGAGGGAGGCATAACATAGAAGACGGTTAATGAACTACTTGCGCTCACCTGTGGGATGGTAATTTAATTTTCCTTCCCACTTATTAGCTAATTATTTGAATAGGCAACTCGGAGCACTCTGTGTTCCATATCACTACTGTAATGAATATTTATTTTGATTTTCTTGATTGTATTTACATTATTTCTTGTATCAAGCTTACCCATGATAAATTCCAAAAAAATAAATATCAATGTTTTAAATGACAGTTCAATTGGAGGGCGGCACTAACATAAAGATAGCTGTGAGTGTGGTGGTACCCAGTCGTGGCAGGTGCGTGTTGCGTGTTAGAATGTCTCGGCATACTTACCTGGCACAGGAGACACGGTGATCACGAAGGCCGTTTTCCCAGGGCGAGGCTCACCATTGCACTCCGGTGGCGCTGACCCTTGCGATTAACCCAAATGTGGTTAACTCGGGTGCGAAATTTTTTTTAGCGGGGGACTGCGTTCGCGCTATCCCCCTTTGTAATTGCCCATGTGTTCGTAAAGTTGGTAAATGACACAACAGCTCATTTGTTTCTTTAGCTAATGTTCAAACCACTCGCAAGGTACTTTTTCACAAATATGCATATATTTGGTGTGGTTTCATCTTTTAAGTATGATACTTATTGAAAATGCACAATTCAAGACTTCATGTGTAGAAACGTCGATGTGTAGCCGTCCCAAATTCGTTTTCTCAAAGTTAGTGAGGATTTGGGAGCCTGTAACTATGCTTATATGGAGGTTTCCCTATGCTAATGATTAACCTTTGTCCCCCCAGGATGCTTATCAATCGTGCTACATGGTCACCTGCCTCAACATTCAATAACTACGTCTGCGAAATACATTGACAAGAAGTACAGACGACTCTGAGGGAGGTCTGTACTCAAATGGAAGAAAAGTGCTTGTAGCAGTGTCAAACGAACATTAGTTTGCCTTCCTGACTGCCTGCCTTTCCAACTTCTGGCCAGGTAAAGCAATAACTTTTTAATTCAAAAGGATTCCTCCCCTATTTCGTTTAGAACCTGATTACGAAATTTGCCTCGACAAATCTTAATTTGTTTCTTGTTGTCCATTCCACTTGATTGCCTTGCTTCTTTGTTCACTGCCTTGTTATAAATATCTTGTATTTATAACAAGATATGTGTGAAACATCCTGTACTTTATCAGTTAAAGAGGAGAGTGATAATAGTTAAAGCTCTATTATCTCTTTGAGATGCATTTAGCGCTCTCAATAAACTTGTGCCACATAGCTTTTCTCTTCATGTTTTACTGTTAAAAAGTCAAAACATGCGTTAAAAGGCCGCTGCACCAAACCCAAAATTTAGATGATTATACGTTCATGCGGCGCCAATATCTTGATCATTGTATCTAGAGCAGGTAAAGATATTGACGTATCTGCTTTCCTTTGACCTTGATCATTCACAATTAAGAGTCCTGATAATATTGACACGTAACATAAATGCCTCTTAAATGTAGACTGTTGGTGTGAATTAGTGAGCATAATTAAACGAGTATAACGTCAATGAACCCCGGCCCTTATTTGGGGGGGGGGGGGAGTCGAACAGTGTACTTTCAGTGCCTGTAAACTCGCCAAATATCCGTGATAGTAAGTCTTTGGTCGTAGCAAAGCGGAAAAAATACCTTGATTAGTGACAGAATCTCAGGAGAGTTGCTCATACACAATTTATCTGTCGTTGTTAAGTGGGATCTTACAAGTTCTAACAGAACACTTAACAGAGAAATAGGGGATATTTTAGACGGATATCAATTATTAATAATAATTGAAAATAGAACAAAAAACATTGCATATTTTGTACTTTCCTACGTGTGACCACTCTAGACAGTAGTTTTGCTAATTGAACACGTTTTGATTATGCACATATAATATTCGATATACTTTACATAACGAGAATATTATGTCTCCCCTCAGGGAGAGGACCAATCCTAGAGGTATTGCAATTCCGGTTCACCCACGACAAAGTTTTTAGAGCAAGCTCTTCCCTCAAGATCCAGAAACCGGTTAAATGTCTAGGATTCTACATAAGCATCGTATCAGACACTTAGCTGAGAAGCGATAAGAATCGCCAGTCGTTACAAATGTACGACTGCCAAATTTTGTTCTCATGCTACAAGTGTACGCACCTATTTGTGCTTGTGGGAGTTGAGCTTTGGCTCTTTGGTCGTGTGTGTGTGCGCGTGTGTTTAAAAAGGACTAAAAGTCACGATTGTGCTTACACGTAAACGCATTCGAGTCACAGTTTAAAGGTGCAAAGGATTCGTTTGCAGGGGCAAGAAAGACACGATCGAGTGCTTAGGCAAAGGTCGCTTCATTCCACCTGATGCCTCTGTTCGCCTTGCAGTAAATAAACTCCTAACACTTAGGAGTTATGTAACTGCTGACGTGCTGCATCCAAGGGAATGACCAACTGACACCATTGTTCAGCTAGTGGAAGAGGAGGAGGAGGAGGAGAATTAGGGAGGGTTGCCAGATGAGGAATTAATGATTTAATTTTGTAAGATAGGTAATATAATTTAGTTTTGTTTCTAGTGTATGTCAGTGTTCGTATGTACGTACGTACCCAATTGAAGAAGACTGATGGTGACAGTAAAGAAGTGTAAATATTATGTTAATAACAAGAGAGGATATTGCCGGAATAGTTAGTGTTTATGAATCTATTTTGAAAATATAAATATCTAACGGATTATTTTTTACTTTTTTGGTATTGTTTATCGATTTGCTCTGATAGACCATTCCAACTAGGTTATTTATAAATATAAATACACACAGGTGGATACAGGAACAGACGACTGTTGAGTCATGTTAATTAGCAGGCTGCATGAGAGCCGTCGCTTCCCAGAGCCTATCCACTATGTATAGTTCCCCTGTAATATTACCTGCCAATCGTTTAACATCTAGGTATACAGTGCTGCATGAATAGAGGAGTACAGTTAAGGATAGGCGCCTAGTCCATTCTCCCCAGCCACAATGCGGAACACTGTGAAGAATATTTGTGTTTTATTTGTAAAGAATACCTTGCAAGAATTAACTATTTATTTTTCAGACATTTAGAAATACGTGACTCGCCAGCCAGCCACAATCGTGACTACCTCCTAGCCGTTATGCGACTGCTTAAGTCTCTTATTTTTTTGTCTGCCTTATTTTCAGTTCGTCTCTCTTTCTCTGTCTCTCTTACACTCTAACTCTTTCCCTCTCTCTCTCTCTCTCACTCTTTCTCTCTCTCTCTCTCTCTCTCTCTCTCTCTCTCTAGTTCTCTCTAGGTGTCGCTCTCTCTAACTCTCACTCTCTCTCTCTCTCTCGCTCTCACTGTCTCTCTCTCTCTCTCGCTATCACTGTCTCTCTCTCTCGCTCTCTAGTTTTCTCTAGCTATCTTTCTCATATATATATATATATATATATATATATATATATATATATATATATATATATATATATATATATATATATATATATATATATAATATATATATATATATATATATAAATATATATATATATACACACACACACACACACACAATATGGGCTGGGGTTCATCGACGTTATACTCGTTTAATTGCGCTCACTAATTCACACCAACAGTCTACATTTAAGAGGCATTCATGTTACGTGTCAATGTTATCAGGACTTAATTGTGAATGTGTATATAATACCGGCATAAAAAATTGCTGGTCTAACTTGTTAAGTTATCGTTGGCTTCTGCTTTGGGGGGGGGGGGAAATCGGTCGTGATCATGCCTTTCTCTGTACTCACTTCCTCCTACACGTCTGGTAGGCTTGGCTATTGATCCTATACATATATTTGTGTTTATACATATCCCGCGTTCGATTCCTGGTCGGAACTGAAATGGCTGTGCACCTTTCCCTTCATCTGATGCATCTGTTCACCTTGTATTAAATAAGTTTCAATGAGCTGAACAATTGGTGACGTGGGTTGCCTCGTGAGAGAAGTTGATTAATAGTTGGCCTGTTATAGGGCGACCCGGATAGCTCTACTTACTGGCTTCCTTTCCCCGACTATAGAGAAACGTTGAGAGATGATGCACCATATCTATCTCTGCAAACCACAGAATTTTCTACGAAAGAAAGCAAGCATGAATTAGATAATTATTTGTGAGAAATTAAAAATTTATGGCATACAAGGCATACACGGCCATTTTGGAGCATGGTTATTGTACGGGTGAACGTGGTCACTTCAAGAACATGAAAGGTGTGAGGACGAACATTCGTACCCTGGGCATGAGGCTCCGGGAGGATATTCCGTCCTCTGTGCGCCTGATGGGGTACACAGTTCGCGTGTTTTACGCCCGACAGCCTCGGACGTGTTATCGTTGTGGGCTGTTGGGCCATCAGGCTGCTGCTTGTTCTGCGCCGGCCGTTGCTCCCGTGAACCTATTCAGTGAGGAGGATTTTCCTCCGCTTCCTGTGGAGGAGGATTCTGTGGATGTAGACGCCTCTCCCGCCGCGGATATGCCCCCTGTGTCGCCTGGTGCGCCCTCTATGGTGGTGGATTCTCCTCCGGAGGTTGTGTCATCGCCTGGTGATCGTCCTGCTCCGCCTAGTGACTCTGGAGTTCTTCAGTCTACGACTCCCCCGTCTTCCTCTGATGCATCTGACCCTGTCCCTGCACCCTCGACGTTTGCTCCGGCTGTACTGGGTGCTGGGGTGGATTCGGCGCTTCCTTCTGTGTCTGGCCTGGTACCCCATGTGGTGGAGGATGCTGCAGTATTGCGGCGTGCGTCGTTTCGGCCGGCTTGTGTTGAGCGTATGTCTGAGTCGGCCTCCGGCTCTGATGATCTGCGGCCCGAGCCTAAGCGTTCCCGGCGTGCGTCGCCTGCATGGGTAGACGTTGGTGATTTCGACGCATGTGAGTCTGCCGGCGACGGAGGGGTGGCTACAGTTGCGTTGCGTACTACGGTGACGGCGGAGGTACATTTGCCAGAGGATGAATGTGCCGGTATTTCGGCTTCCACTTCCGATCTCGTGTCTGCGGTTCCTGCTTCGGGAGCATCGCCTGCCTCGGATGGATCCGGTTCTTCGTGGGGGGTGGTGACCCCTGCTGACGTCCGTAGTGAGCGGGGTGGCCTGGTGATGCTGTTGAAAAAGACTGCTCGTTCTGGTGATTCTGTGATGACTGCATCGGTCCCTGTTTCATCGTCTGCGGTTTTGACGACTCTTCCATCTACGACATTTTCTTCAGTGTCCCCTGTGATCTCGGTGGAGGTATTGCCTTCTCGTCGCTTATCCCCTGCTCCTGTGCTTCCGGCGGCGCGACCGTCTCGTCAGCCCGCGTCCGATTCATCGGTGTCATCTGCTACGTCAGGGGGCGTGGCGCGCGCTCCCAAGCCTCGTTATGCGACTTGTCCTTTTGAACTTCGAGACTGGCCGCTTCCGCCTGATCTGGTGGTTCCGGAGTTTATGTCGGGCCCGCGGGCGCTGGGGGGTAATCCCCCACCATGCAGGAGTATATGATTTGGGAGGTCTATAAAGGAAAATATCCTCATAAGAAGTTCCCTGAAAAGTATCTCCCTGGTCAGTTTTGTCCTGGGGAAATTCCGCAAGACCGAGTGATTAATATGTAATGTCTTGTGTTTTGTGTTTTGTGTGTATGTTTGTGTGGTGCTGAGTGCCCTTCAGGCTGTTGGAGGGGCTCGGTCTGGTGTATGCTTTTGTCATGTATTCCTTTCTTATTATATTTGTTCTTATTATTGTTCTTTTTACGTTTTATGTTGGTGCCTCTCCGTGTGTTTTTGCGGTGCTGGTAGCCTTGTTCTGTTTATTACATGTTTTGGTATCGATTCTGGTTTTGTTTTCAGCTATGTGTGGCTCTATTGTTGTCATTTGTTGCTATTTATTGTTGTAGTTTGCTCTGTAATTGTTATAATTTGTTTTGTGCTTATTGTAATTTGTTTTGTACTTATTGTTATTGTGTGATCGGCCCTTCCGGCCGGCGTTTTTTGTGTTTATGTCCTTTCCGTTTTTGCACGTTCTGTTGTTTGCGTTTGTATTGTTTTATTGTACTTATAAGCATGCTTGCATGTAAAAATATAATAAAAAAAAAATGAGCTGAACAATTGTTGACGTGGGTTGCCTCGTGAGAGAAGTTGATTAATAGTTGGCCTGTTATAGGGCGACCCGGATAGCTCTACTTACTGGCTTCCTTTCCCGACTATAGAGAAACGTTGAGAGATGATGCACCATATATATCTTCAGCTCCCCGCAAACCACAGAATTTTCTACGAAAGAAAACAAGCAATGAATTAGATAATTATTTGTGAGAAATTAAAAATTTATGGCATACAACGCATCACAGAACATATTCATATGAACATAACACATTAATAATGATTATTTTGTACAGTTGCATAGTCAGCCCTAAGAAAATGAGGGAGTCTGTGTAGGTACAACTAAAGTTTGTGATTTATTACTCTAGGAAGCCAACACAGAGGCTAAATGAAGTGTTACATCAAGTGCAAGCATTAATTGCCGACGTTTGTATTTGTAGTCACAATGAGAAAAATATGCACGTTGCTGTATGCTGTCGCGCGCACACGAACACAAATGTGCTTATTTAATAGTNATATATATAAATATATATATATACACACACCACACACACACACACAATATGGGCTGGGTTCATCGACGTTATACTCGTTTAATTGCGCTCACTAATTCACACCAACAGTCTACATTTAAGAGGCATTCATGTTACGTGTCAATGTTATCAGGACTTAATTGTGAATGTGTATATAATACCGGCATAAAAATTGCTGGTCTAACTTGTTAAGTTATCGTTGGCTTCTGCTTTGGGGGGGGGGGGATCGGTCGTGATCATGCCTTTCTCTGTACTCACTTCCTCCTACACGTCTGGTAGGCTTGGCTATTGATCCTATACATATATTTGTGTTTATACATATCCCGCGTTCGATTCCTGGTCGGAACTGAAATGGCTGTGCACCTTTCCCTTCATCTGATGCATCTGTTCACCTTGTATTAAATAAGTTTCAATGAGCTGAACAATTGGTGACGTGGGTTGCCTCGTGAGAGAAGTTGATTAATAGTTGGCCTGTTATAGGGCGACCCGGATAGCTCTACTTACTGGCTTCCTTTCCCCGACTATAGAGAAACGTTGAGAGATGATGCACCATATATATCTTCAGCTCCCCGCAAACCACAGAATTTCTACGAAAGAAAACAAGCAATGAATTAGATAATTATTTGTGAGAAATTAAAAATTTATGGCATACAACGCATCACAGAACATATTCATATGAACATAACACATTAATAATGATTATTTGTAAGTTGCCCGAAACGCATTAATAGCTTTAGGATTGTATGTACTAGCTCTATCTATAATCGATCAACTTATTAAAATACTCTATGTATGTACCTTTCCTGAATAAACATTTATTTATTATTTATTTATTTTGTTGCATAGTCCCCTAGAAAATGAGGGAGTCTGTGTAGGTACAACTAAAAGTTTGTGATTTATTACTCTAGGAAGCCCACAGAGGCTAAATGAAGTGTTACATCAAGTGCAAGCATTAATTGCCGACGTTTGTATTTGTAGTCACAATGAGAAAAATATGCACGTTGCTGTATGCTGTCGCGCGCACACGAACACAAATGTGCTTAATTTAATAGTCTTTGTGGAGCAGTGGTAAGGCACTTGCCCGGCGCTTTGCAAGCCCTTTGGCCAGGGTTCTTATCCTTCCCGGGGAGGATTGATAGTGTGCTAGGCCTTAACTGTAGCCTATGTAAACCCAGTAGTGAATGTGTGCCTGGTTGTTAAATGGTTTAGCGGGTCGTATTCCAAAGGAAAATTAGGACTAAGGACCTGCCCGAAACTTTATGCTTACTAGTGACTTTACAAGAATGTGAGAACTTTTGTATATTGAAAAAAAAATAATAAAACAATTGCATTTCTCATTGATAATAGGAATTTAGGATTCGGTAAGTCCCTCATCAAACTGCAAACGCCGGACAGAAAACGGTAGAATTGTAGATGGGACAAACGCTTTGCTCCAACACTAGTTAATTCGTCTTTCGATGTAAATGAAGTGAAATTCCTGTTTTGTGTGACCCCTGAGGGAGGCATAACATAGAAGACGGTTAATGAACTACTTGCGCTCACCTGTGGGATGGTAATTTAATTTTCCTTCCCACTTATTAGCTAATTATTTGAATAGGCAACTCGGAGCACTCTGTGTTCCATATCACTACTGTAATGAATATTTATTTT
>WNGS01001275.1:0-2500 GCA_020271785.1 Procambarus virginalis | reverse complement strand
CCATATCACTACTGTAATGAATTTTATTTTGATTTTCTTGATTGTATTTACATTATTTCTTGTATCAAGCTTACCCATGATAAATTCCAAAAAATAAATATCAATGTTTTAAATGACAGTTCAATTGGAGGGCGGCACTAACATAAAGATAGCTGTGAGTGTGGTGGTACCCAGTCGTGGCAGGTGCGTGTTGCGTGTTAGAATGTCTCGGCATACTTACCTGGCACAGGAGACACGGTGATCACGAAGGCCGTTTTCCCAGGGCGAGGCTCACCATTGCACTCCGGTGGCGCTGACCCTTGCGATTAACCCAAATGTGGTTAACTCGGGTGCGAAATTTTTTTAGCGGGGGACTGCGTTCGCGCTATCCCCTTTGTAATTGCCCATGTGTTCGTAAAGTTGGTAAATGACACAACAGCTCATTTGTTTCTTTAGCTAATGTTCAAACCACTCGCAAGGTACTTTTTCACAAATATATATATTTGGTGTGGTTTCATCTTTTAAGTATGATACTTATTGAAAATGCACAATTCAAGACTTCATGTGTAGAAACGTCGATGTGTAGCCGTCCCAAATTCGTTTTCTCAAAGTTAGTGAGGATTTGGGAGCCTGTAACTATGCTTATATGGAGGTTTCCCTATGCTAATGATTAACCTTTGTCCCCCCAGGATGCTTATCAATCGTGCTACATGGTCACCTGCCTCAACATTCAATAACTACGTCTGCGAAATACATTGACAAGAAGTACAGACGACTCTGAGGGAGGTCTGTACTCAAATGGAAGAAAAGTGCTTGTAGCAGTGTCAAACGAACATTAGTTTGCCTTCCTGACTGCCTGCCTTTCCAACTTCTGGCCAGGTAAAGCAATAACTTTTTAATTCAAAAGGATTCCTCCCCTATTTCGTTTAGAACCTGATTACGAAATTTGCCTCGACAAATCTTAATTTGTTTCTTGTTGTCCATTCCACTTGATTGCCTTGCTTCTTTGTTCACTGCCTTGTTATAAATATCTTGTATTTATAACAAGATATGTGTGAAACATCCTGTACTTTATCAGTTAAAAGGAGAGTGATAATAGTTAAAGCTCTATTATCTCTTTGAGATGCATTTAGCGCTCTCAATAAACTTGTGCCACATAGCTTTTCTCTTCATGTTTTACTGTTAAAAAGTCAAAACATGCGTTAAAAGGCCGCTGCACCAAACCCAAAATTTAGATGATTATACGTTCATGCGGCGCCAATATCTTGATCATTTGTATCTAGAGCAGGTAAAGATATTGACGTATCTGCTTTCCTTTGACCTTGATCATTCACAATTAAGAGTCCTGATAATATGACACGTAACATAAATGCCTCTTAAATGTAGACTGTTGGTGTGAATTAGTTAGTGAGCATAATTAAACGAGTATAACGTCAATGAACCCCGGCCCTTATTTGGGGGGGGGGGGAGTCGAACAGTGTACTTTCAGTGCCTGTAAACTCGCCAAATATCCGTGATAGTAAGTCTTTGGTCGTAGCAAAGCGGAAAAAATACCTTGATTAGTGACAGAATCTCAGGAGAGTTGCTCATACACAATTTATCTGTCGTTGTTAAGTGGGATCTTACAAGTTCTAACAGAACACTTAACAGAGAAATAGGGGATATTTTAGACGGATATCAATTATTAATAATAATTGAAAATAGAACAAAAAACATTGCATATTTTGTACTTTCCTACGTGTGACCACTCTAGACAGTGTTTGCTAATTGAACACGTTTGATTATGCACATATAATATTCGATATACTTTACATAACGAGAATATTATGTCTCCCCCTCAGGGAGGACCAATCCTAGAGGTATTGCAATTCCGGTTCACCCCACGACAAAGTTTTTAGAGCAAGCTCTTCCCTCAAGATCCAGAACCGGTTAATGTCTAGGATTCTACATAAGCATCGTATCAGACACTTAGCTGAGAAGCGATAAGAATCGCCAGTCGTTACAAATGTACGACTGCCAAATTTTGTTCTCATGCTACAAGTGTACGCACCTATTTGTGCTTGTGGGAGTTGAGCTTTGGCTCTTTGGTCGTGTGTGTGTGCGCGTGTGTTAAAAAGGACTAAAAGTCACGATTGTGCTTACACGTAAACGCATTCGAGTCACAGTTTAAAGGTGCAAAGGATTCGTTTGCAGGGGCAAGAAAGACACGATCGAGTGCTTAGGCAAAGGTCGCTTCATTCCACCTGATGCCTCTGTTCGCCTTGCAGTAAATAAACTCCTAACACTTAGGAGTTATGTAACTGCTGACGTGCTGCATCCAAGGGAATGACCAACTGACACCATTGTTCAGCTAGTGGAAGAGGAGGAGGAGGAGGGAATTAGGGAGGGTTGCCAGATGAGGAATTAATGATTTAATTTTGTAAGATAGGTAATATAATTTAGTTTTGTTTCTAGTGTATGTCAGTGTTCGTATGTACGTACGTACCCAATTGAAGAAGACTGATGGTGACAGTAAAGAAGT
>WNGS01001273.1:0-17470 GCA_020271785.1 Procambarus virginalis | reverse complement strand
CTGTAAGATAACTAGTGGGAAAATGCAAGTAATGTAATCTAATAAATGAATAAAACAAATTAAGAGTGCGACACGTGGTAGCAACACTGCCCGTCCATATACTGGAGGGAGCCGGTCGGCCGAGCGGACAGCACACTGGACTTGTGATCCTGGGTTCGATCCCAGGCGCCGGCGAGAAACAATGGGCAGAGTTTCTTTCACCCTGTGCCCCTGTTACCTACCAGTAAAATAGGTACCTGGGTGTTAGCCAGCTGTCACGGGCTGCTTCCTGGGGGTGGAGGCCTGGTCAAGGACCGGGCCGCGGGGACACTAAAGCCCCGAAATCATCTCAAGATAACCTCAAGATACTGCCTCCTCCAGGCCTGCTGTCTCAAGTTGGTAAACATCCACGGTCAACACCCCACCTTGTAAGGCCTGGCAAGACCACCACAACTGAACAGAAGTGTTCAACAAAAATGCATTTAATAAAAACGTGCATAGAATGCAACATGAACGTAGATTACCAACAGAGCTTTCAATACCAACTCTGTTCAGCAGCCATACACAAAAAATGTGCCAACATGACTAATAATTCAAGGAGAAATGGTCCCAGTGACCACTCTGTGTACTGGCTCTGCAAAAAGGATGATGTAACTTTTTTTGAAGATGATGGAAATCCTTGATAAAACTCCAGCTGAAAACACAGAATTGCTAATAAATGCCTGCATAGCAATTTCTAATGTCTTCAAACAAACTGTACATGACACCAAGGTACAACCAGATGCGGCTCAGAACTCGGTGGCAGCGGCGCCGGAGCAGAGTGCGGAGTCGGGGCAGCAGAGCGGGGAGTCGGGGCCCCCTGAGCAGAGCGGGAAGTCGGGGGCGCCTGAGCAGACCGCGGAGTCGGGGGCGCCTGAGCAGACCGCGGAGTCGGGGGCGCCTGAGCAGACTGCGGAGTCGGGGGCGCCTGAGCAGAGCACGGTGTCAGGGACGCCTGAGCAGAGCGCGGTGTCAATGGCGCCGGAGCAAAGTGCGGTGTCGCAGGCACCGGAGCAGAGCGCGGTGTCGAATTCACCAGAGCAGAGCGTGGTGTCGCAGGCCCCAGAGCAGAGCACAGTGTCGGGGACGCCGCAGCAGAGTGCGACCCCTGGCAAAGGGGGACAAACAAAACAAGGCCCCAAAATCTGTTGGTATTACAAATGGGCAACCTGTAAACATGGGATATCGGGAAGAACAAATGGAACATGTAAGTACGATCACCCTAGAACGTGCAGAAACCTCCTCAATACAAGTAAATGTACCAAAAGCTGTGAATTCTTTCACCCAGAAATTTGCAAGAACTCTTTGGACAGGAAAGAGTGCTTCAATGCTGAATGTCCAGCTTTTCATATAAGAGGTACCAGGCGAATGAAACCGACAGACCGCCACTATGAAAACAGCCACTACTCCATCGACCGGGCTAATTTTTTAGCAAGAGGAGGAGAAGAATGGCTAAAAATGACCATCACCAACTCGGTCAAATGCTAGAGAGGACGCAAACACAGTTGCCTCCTTACCAGAGCCTCAGATATTTACACCAAGTAAGGCAGCCAGCACTTCCACTAACACGATAACATCATTTATATTTGCCAACATCCAGGGTATAAAAACACGCAAATCCAACAAAGTTCACTTTATAGATGGTCTCCTCCATGAGGCAAATGCAGTGTTTGCAGCCCTAACAGAAACCCACACAAAGGACTACCATGATGGTGAATTATGGATCTCAGAGTACAATCTTTTCAGATGTGATAGGAAACACCGGCTTCAGGGTGGGGTCAGCCTCTACATCAAAGACACACTCATCTGTACTGAGCTGCTGAACACCTCAAATGATATGGTGGAAGTGCTGATAATCAAAATAGAGATCCTAAATGTAGTTATTGTCCTTGTATATAAGTCACGGAGGCAAACCCTCTGCAGTTTAAAGACCAACTAATGAAAATAGAACACTGCTTGGAAAAACCTCACAAATCCAGCTCCGAACATCATCCTGCTTGCGGACTTCAATCTACGGCACCTGAAATGGAAGCACCTGGCTAATACAGTAATATCAGAAAGAATACCAGGAAGTAGCCTAAATGAACAGGCACATGCAAATGACCTGCTTCAGATGTGCGACAGGTTTGCCTTAAACCAGCAAATAGTAGAACCAACTAGGAAGGAGAACACGCTGGACCTCATTTTCACTAATAATGGTGAATTGATCAGGAACATAATGATTACAAATACATGTTACTCAGATCACAACTTAATTTAAGGTATGACAACCATGGGGAATAGACCTTCAAAACCAGTCCAGATTCCCGGTGGAGGAGATTTCAACAAATTCAACTTCAATAATGAACAGATAAACTGGGAGCAAATAAACCAGGACTTCACAGAAAAAAACTGGGAAGAACAGCTAGAAAATGCAAACCTGAACCAGTGCCTGGAAAAAATCAGCTCAGTAGCACTAGAAAAATGTTCAAACCGTATACCCCTAAGAAAAAAGAGGAAGAGATGCAGATTGGAACGGGAACGTCGTTCCCTATATAGGCGAAGAAAATGAATCGCAGAACAACTTGAGAGTCGCACCCTGCCTCAAGAACGGCGAAAAAGGTTAATTAGAGAAATAGAAACAATTGAACTCAAGCTACAAGAATCATACAAAACCCAGGAGAGGCAAAGAGAGCAAAAGGCCATCAGTGAAATGGAGAGAAATCCGAAATATTTTTTCTCCTATGCAAAATCAAGATAAAAAACCACATCTAGTATCGGGCCCCTGCGAAAGGGAGATGGAACTTTCACCGATGACAACAAAGAAAATGAGTGAGCTACTGAGAAAGCAGTACGACTCTGTTTTCAGCGAGCCATTAAACGCACTAAAGATTGATAACCCAAATGAATTTTTCATGGATATGCTACCAACATCAAATCATATATCAGATGTCACCCTATCCCCACTGGATTTTGAAGAAGCCATAAACAGTATGCCTATGCACTCTGCACCAGGCCCGGATTCTTGGAACTCCATATTCATCAAGAACGGTAAAAAACACTATCGCAGGCCTTCCACATTCTGTGGAGACAAAGCCTAGATACTGGCGTTATCCCTGATATACTAAAAACAGTAGAGAAAACACCACTTCATAAAGGAGGAAATAAGGCAGAGGCAAAAAATTACAGAACGATAGCACTAACATCACACATCATAAAAATTTTTGAGAAAGTGCTAAGAAGTAAGACCACAAAATACATGGAATCACAGCATCCCCATAACCCCGGACAACATGGTTTCAGAACAGGGCGCTCTTGCCTGTCGCAGTTGCTGGACCACTATGATATGGCATTAGATGCTATGGAAGACAAACAAAACGCTGATGTAATTTACACAGATTTCGCAAAAGCTTTTGATAAATGTGACCATGGTGTTATTGCACATAAAATGCGTTCAAAAGGAATTACCGGAAAAATAGGCAGATGGATCTACAATTTCCTGACTAACAGAACCCAATGTGTAATAGTCAACAAAATAAAATCCAGCCCATCAACCGTGAAGAGCTCAGTCCCCCAGGGTACTGTGCTTGCTCCAGTACTTTTTCTCATCCTCATATCGGACACAGACAAGAACACAACCTATAGCACTGTATCATCCTTTGCAGATGACACTAGGATCTTCATGAGAGTAGGCAACATAGAGGACACGGCAAACCTCCAGTCAGATGTAGATCAGGCCTTTCTATGGGCTAGAGAAAATAATATGGTGTTTAACGAAGATAAGTTCCAGCTCATGCGCTATGGAAAAAATGAAAATATTAAAACGGAAACCACGTACAAAACTCAGGCAAATCATAACAGAACGAAAAGGCAATGTAAAGGATCTGGGTGTACTGATGTCGGAAGACCTTACCTTTAAAGAACACAATAAAGTAGCCGTCACAACTGCACGAAAAATGACAGGTTGGATAACAAGAACTTTTCACACTAGAGATGCTATACCGATGATGATACTTTTCAAAACGCTTGTGCTCTCTAGAGTGGAGACTGCTGCACAATGACAGCCCCTTCCATAAGCTGGAGAAATTGCTGACTGGAGAGCGTGCAGAGATCCTTTACTGCTAGAATCCACTCAGTAAAACATCTAAACTATTGAGACCAACTAAAGAGCCTAAATCTGTACTCCCTTGAGCCCAGGCGGGAGAGATACATATTCATTTACACTTGGAAAATATTAGAGGGGCTGGTCCAAAACCTGCACACAGAAATAACATCACATAGACAGAAGACATGGCAGGATGTGCAGAATCCCCGTTGACACACCACACACACCACAACACACACACACACACACACACAACACACACACACACACACACACACACACACACACACAAACACACCACCCAGTGAAGGACTGAGGGTAATGAAGGAGACAGTGCCAACCTGCAAGATGAACTAAGGGCAGCAAAGGAGGAGATAAGATGCCTGAAGGAGACTTCTCCACAATACCAGACACAACGTGCCTCAGAGGAGACAGGAATGCTACTGTGGAGGGACCTCAACACTCAGCTCTCATTTGCTGAAATGCTTAAAAAGAGCCCTGAAGCTAGGTCTGCAGTTAAGGAAGTTGCCATGGAAGTGGCCTCCTCTCAGGAAGCAGCTAGATGTACTAGCCGGCTGATAGAGAGAAAAAGAGCAGTAGTAGTGGCTGGCATTAAAGAGCAAACAGGGGCCAGGCCAAAGGAGCGGAGAGACAAGGACAAAAACATAGTTAAAGAGATCCTTAAAGAGGTAAGCATGGAGGGAACTGTACAAAATGTTGAAAAGGTTTTCAGGCTTGGAAAGTACAACAAGGACAGAGACCGAATGATAAAGGTGGTATTCATGAGCGAAAACACGAAAGAGGAACTGTTAGAAAGGAAGTGCTGTCTAGCAAATGTAGAGAAGTTCAAAAAAGTATTCCTACAGAGGGATATGACAAGGGAAGAGAGAAAGCAGGCAGCAGACGCGAGGAAGGAGCGCAGGGAGAGAGAAGGAATCAGGGAGCCAACCCCGATCCACACAATCCCAGAGGGGAGTGGGGAACCCTCCTCAAACAGTGCACTAGCCACAGGGAGTGCGACACCATCCCCACATTCTACCCAACAGACACCCTACCTGCCCCAACCCCTGCCAGCCCCCACTAAGTACCCACCTAAGGCACCTTCCCCCCACCCACCCCCTCCCTCCCACTCACCCCCTCCTCCCACTCCTCCCAGGACCACCCTTCTCCCCCATCCCCCAAGCCCTCCCTTCTCCCACATGCCCTCCAGTCTCTCCCACCCACAAGCCCTCAGTTCTCCCTGCCCCCCACCACTCCCCCACCCCACCTAAGCCTTCCCCTCTCCACACTCCCCAATACCCTCCCTCTTCCTCACCCACCTCAGCCTTCCCTTTCCCCCCAGCCCTCCCCCCTTTACTGCCCACCCAAACCCCCCTTCTCCCCCATCCCCCCAACCTTCTCCTCTCACCCCCTCAACCCTCCCCCTCTCACCCACCCCCCAACCCTCCCCTCTCACCCACCCACCCTCCCCCCCCCCCCTCCACCCCCCCAAGCCCTTCCTCCTCCACCAGTCTCCCCGTACCAGATCCTCCAAGCTCCCGCTCACCCCAGACCCCACAGGTCCCCCCAGAGGAGAAGCAGAAAGAGTCAGTTTCAGGGTAATGTACTCGAACATAGATGGGATCACAAGCAAGACAAGTGAACTAAGGGAAAGAACACAAGAAGTGAACCCAGATGTAATCGGACTCACTGAGACAAAACTCTCTGGAATCATAACGAATGCTGTGTTTCCCCAGGAGTACACAGTAATAAGGAAAGAGAGGGAAGGTAGGGGAGGAGGCGGAGTGGCCCTACTCATGAGAAAGGAATGGAGTTTTAAGGAGATGGCTATCCCGGGCTGTGAGGGGTTCAGAGACTACATAGCAGGCACCATGACAATGGGAGGACCAAGGATAGTAGTAGCAGTAATATATAACCCTCCACCAAATGACAGAAGACCCAGTCAAGAGTATGAAAACACAACATGGCAGTTAACACTATAATTGAGAGGGCAGCCTCTGCTGCCTGTAGAAATAGATCCCCTGCTCATCATGGGGGACTTCAATCACGGAAGGATTGATTGGGAGAACAAGGAACCGCATGGCGGCGAGGATACGTGGAGAGCCAAACTACTGGAGGTGGTGACTAGAAACTTCTTAACCCAGCATGTCAGAGAACCCACAAGGATGAGAGGAAATGACGAACCAGCGAGACTCGACCTGGTCTTCACCCTGAACGACTCTGACATAAGAGAAATCGGTTTTGAGGCCCCAGTAGGGATGAGCGACCACAGTGTATTGGAGTTTGAATACCTGATTGAAGAAGGGTTATTGAACTCGAGGAGAGATACTGAAACCAAAAGGTTAGCATACCGAAAGGGAAACTATGAGGAGATAAGAAAATTCCTAACAGACATAGCATGGGAAACAGAGCTCAGGGAAAAGACGGCCCAAGATATGATGGACTACATCACGCAAAAGTGCAAGGAAGCAGCAAACAAGTTTGTCCCAGCCCAAAAGGAAAACAGTGAAATGAAGATGAGAAACCCATGGTTTAATCAGAGATGTAGGCTAGCTAAGCAACAAAGTAAAAGGCATGGAGAAACTATAGGAATAACAGGACACTGGAGAGCAGAGAAAGATACCAGATGCCAGGAATGAATATGTCAGGATGAGAAGAGAGGCGGAAAGACAATACGAAAACGACATCGCAAGCAAGGCAAAGACTCAGCCTAAATTGCTGCATAGCCACATCAGGAGAAAAACAACAGTAAAGGAACAGGTTATGAAATTAAGGATAGGGGCAGAAGGATTCACTACAAGCGACAAGGAAGTATGTGAGGAACTGAATAAGAAATTCCAAGAGGTCTTCACCCTAGAACAAGGAGAAATCCCAGAGTTAAGAGAGGGGATAGCTAACCAGGAACCACTGGAAGAGTTTGAGATTACAAGCGGGGAAGTAAGAAAGTGTTTACTAGAGTTGGATGTGACAAAGGCTATAGGCCAGATGGAATCTCTCCTTGGATACTTAAGGAAGGAGCAGAAGAACTGTGCCTACCACTCTCCATAGTGTATAACAAATCTCTGGCAACAGGGGAACTGCCAGAAATTTGGAAAGCAGCTAATGTAGTCCCGATATACAAGAAAGGGGATAGACAGGAGGCACTGAATTACAGGCCAGTGTCCCTAACCTGCATACCATGCAAGCTGATGGAGAAGATTGTGCGAAGAAAGCTAGTGGAACACCTGGAGCGAAGGAACTTTGTAACACAGCATCAACATGGGTTCAGGGATGGCAGGTCCTGCCTCACAGGGTTACTTGAATTCTACGACCAGGCTACAAAAATAAGGCAAGAAAGAGAAGGGTGGGCAGACTGCATATTTTTGGATTGTCAGAAAGCCTTTGATACAGTGCCACACAAGAGGCTAGTGAAAAAGCTGGAGATGCAGGCTGGAGTGAAAGGGAAGGTACTCCGTTGGATACAGGAGTACCTAACCAACAGGAGACAAAGAGTCAGTGTGAGGGGTGAGGTCTCAGATTGGCGAGACGTTACGAGTGGAGTCCCGCAGGGGTCAGTCCTTGGACCTATACTGTTTCTGATATATGTAAATGATCTCCCAGAGGGTATAGAATCGTTCTCTCAATGTTTGCCGATGATGCAAAAATTATGAGGAGGATTGAAACTGAGGACGATAGTAGGAGGCTACAAGACGACCTAGACAGACTGAGTGAATGGTCCAACAAATGGCTGTTGAAGTTCAACCCGAGTAAATGCAAAGTAATGAAACTAGGCAGTGGAAACAGGAGGCCAGACACAGGATACAGAATAGGAGATGAAGTACTTAATGAAACGGACAGAGAGAAAGATCTAGGAGTTGATATCACACCAAACCTGTCTCCTGAAGCCCACAAAAAGGATAACATCTGCGGCATATGCGAGGCTGGCTAACATCAGAACAGCGTTCAGGAACCTGTGTAAGGAATCATTCAGAATCTTGTACACCACATATGTAAGACCAATCCTGGAGTATGCAGCCCAGCATGGAGCCCGTACCTTGTCAAGCACAAGACGAAGCTGGAAAAAGTCCAAAGGTATGCCACTAGACTAGTCCCAGAACTAAGAGGCATGAGTTACGAGGAAAGGCTGCGGGAAATGCACCTTACGACACTGGAAGACAGAAGAGTAAGGGGAGATATGATCACAACCTACAAAATCCTCAGAGGAATCGACCGGGTAGACAAGGACAAACTATTCAACACTGGGGGGACGCGAACAAGGGGACACAGGTGGAAACTGAGTACCCACATGAGCCACAGAGACGTTAGAAGGAACTTTTTCAGTGTCAGAGTAGTTAACGGATGGAATGCATTAGGCAGTGATGTGGTGGAGGCTGACTCCATACACAGTTTCAAGGTAGATATGATAGAGCCCAGTAGGCTCAGGAATCTGTACACCAGTTGATTGACAGTTGAGAGGCGGGACCAAAGAGCCAAAGCTCAACCCCCGCAAGCACAAATAGGTGAGTACACACACACACACACAACAACACACACACCAAAACACACACACCACCACACCACACCCCACACAACACACACCACACACACACACACAAATATATATNAAATTGATTGGAAAGTCTGGTATGGTTGTGGGGGCCGGTCTTGGAGCGAGACATGAACCCAGCGATAGGTGATGCTAAATGGGGATTTCGATGTAGATTCAATTTATAACGTATTTAAGAATATTCTAAACAAAGCACAGGAACGTAGTATACCACACAAATGAATAGATCGATTACTAATGACCCAAAGTGGATAACAAAGAATTTGAAGAATCTTATAGGTAAAAAAGAGCAGCTGGTACAAAAGGATAAAAATGGGGAGGTCACTTTAGAACAGGAATTCGTACAACTAGTTAGAAATGTTAAAAAAGAGATAAGGAAAGCAAAAAGAAACTATGAAGTTCGTATAGCAGGGCAAGCAAAGACAAATCCTAAAGGTTTTTTCAGTTATATCGAACTAAGACTAGGGAAAGGATAGGTCCATTAAAAACTGAGACAGGTCAAATAACAGATAGTGATGAAGAGATGAGTAGTAATTTTATAAATATTTTGTATCTATATTTACTAAAGAGGAACTTAACAATATGCCTTCAGCCCAACAAGTCTATGTGGGTGGGGACGAGGACAGGTTGACGAGTTTAGCAGTTACCAGGGAGGATGTTCTTAAACAAATAGTAAAACTCAAACCAAACAAATCCCCAGGGCCGGATGAAGTGTTTGCCAGAGTGCTGAAAGAATGCAAAGACGAGCTTTGTGACCCACTATCAATCATATTTAATAAATCAATAGAGTCAGGCAGAGTGCCAGAGTTTTGGAAAGTTGCTAATGTGATACCAGTTTTTAAGAAAGGAGATAGATCACTTGCGTCTAACTATCGACCAATTAGCCTAACGTCTATTGTGGGAAAGTTACTTGAATCTATAATAGCAAATAAAATTCGTCTTCATCTTGAAAAACATAAATTAATAATTGAGTCGCAACATGGTTTTATAAATGGCCGTTCATGTTTAACAAATTTGTTATCTTTTTATTCTAGCATAGTTGAGGCAGTTGATAGTGGTAAGGATTGTGATGTTGTGTAACTTGACTTTAGCAAAGCTTTCGATACAGTGCCACATGAAAGACTGATTAAAAAGATAGAGGCTCATGGTATTGGGGGTGCTATATGTTAGATTTAGATTTTAGATTTAGATTTGTTAGATTTAGTGTTACTTACTAAAGAGGAACTTAACAATACGCCTTCAGCCCAACAAATCTATATGGGTGGGGACGAGGACAGGTTGACGAGTTTAGCAGTTACCAGGGAGGATGTTCTTAAACAAATAGTAAAACTCAAACCAAATAAATCCCCAGGGCCGGATGAAGTGTTTGCCAGGGTGCTGAAAAAATGCAAAGACGAGCTTTGTGACCCACTATCAATCATATTTAATAAATCAATAGAGTCAGGCAGAGTGCCAGAGTTTTGGAAAGTTGCTAATGTGATACCAGTTTTTAAGAAAGGAGATAGATCACTTGCGTCTAACTATCGACCAATTAGCCTAACGTCTATTGTGGGAAAGTTACTTGAATCTATAATAGCAAATAAAATTCGTCTTCATCTTGAAAAACATAAATTAATAATTGAGTCGCAACATGGTTTTTTAAATGGCCGTTCATGTTTAACAAATTTGTTATCTTTTTATTCTAGCATAGTTGAGGCAGTTGATAGTGGTAAGGATTGTGATGTTGTGTAACTTGACTTTAGCAAAGCTTTTGATACAATGCCACATGAAAGACTGATTAAAAAGATAGAGGCTCATGGTATTGGGGGTGCTATATTAAGCTGGATTAGGGCATGGCTATACCAAAGGAAACAGAGAGTTAGTATAAATGGAGTCAAGTCAGAGTGGGAAAATGTTGTAAGTGGAGTGCCTCAAGGCTCTGTGTTACGGACCCGAGTCCATCGTCGGAGCACGGAGCAGTGACGACAACGCCATCTACGAGTCCGCTCCCGAAACCCCCCTCCAAATGGACGACGCCATCTAGTGGTGACAGGATATGCCGGCAACAGGAGCTGGATTCCCGTCTTAATTGACTAATGGAGTCGCCGCTGCTGACCTCTGGTGCGGTGACGCTTAGACAGTGATCGCCATCTAGGGAGTGAAGAAGTGGACGTTTCTGTCTAAGCTTGGAAGTGATGTACCGATGACGTGTCTGATTGCAGAGTCGACCTGGGACTGCTGTGTTGGACAAGGAGTCAGTCTACCCAAGGCAGCCAAGGTCTCTTCGCCGGTCTGCTTTGAAGAAGCTGTGAGCCGCCCCTGGACTAACTCTATTGAGAGAGTTATAGCCTGCCTGAGGAGTGGCAATGTCGGGAATCGCCTTATCCGGGGTTGGCTGGTGGAAGAGACTACCCACTGTGGTGCTTACAGTGGAGAGTGACCAGCGTGTCACACGAGGCTCCTGCCTAGGGCTAGGCCCCTAGTATTGGTCGTGGAGTGGCCTTAACAGCGAGGCTGATCGGTTCCTGCCAGCTACGGGCTGGATCGTGGTTGAAGGCCATCACGACGAAGCACCCAGTGGGACGGAGATTTGGCTGGCCTGTGGCCAGGGTAGATTCGTCGCGATCATCGTGGGTCCATTGTGGGCCACGGATGAAGGAACCAGAGCTACTTAGAGTGGGCACCGCCAAGTGTCCAGTGTCTTCGGAAGAGGACAACGTATAGACTTGTGTAGTAATACTTCCTATTACTATTACTTCCTATTACTTCCTATTACTATTACTATTACTTCCTAATACTATTACTACACAAGTCTACACATAGACTTGTGTAGTAATACTTCCCGTATGTGTCTTGATACGTGTGGTGGTGGGAATATATATTTAAGTTTACAAGTGTATTTTACCCTCCCCGTGCATTTAAATTGCATTACGGAACACACCCCTTGAAAGCCTCTGCTAACTTGGGGCCGGATTAACAAAACTCTACTACCATCGGAGAAAGAACCCGGTTGCGCCCCAGTAGGGCCGTAAAACACTGTCTTGGGACCTCTGTTGTTTATAATATATATAAATGATTTAGATTCGGGTTTGAGTAGCAACATTTGCAAATTTGCCGATGATACGAAAATCGGTAGGGAAATTAATTCGGAGGAGGACTCGCTATCACTTCAAGTTGATCTAGATAGGGTATTGAAATGGTCAAAGGATTGGCAGATGCAGTTTAATGCTGATAAATGTAAAGTTCTGAGGCTAGGTAATGATGATAGTTACAAGATACGAGCTAGATGGTGTTGAGATTGCGAAGTCGGATTGCGAAAGGGATCTGGGAGTTACGATTAGTAAGAATTTAAAACAAAAGGATCAATGCATGAATGTTCGTAATAAGGCTAATCGGACACTCGAATTTATTAATCGCAGCATTAGTAACATTCATTGGGCTGAAGGCATATTGTTAAGTTCCTCTTTAGTAAATACAGATACAAAATATTTATTAAAAATACTACTCATCTCTTCATTACTATCTGTTATTTGACCTGTCTCGGTTTTTAATGGACCTATCCTTTCCCTAGTCTTTGTTCAATATAACTGAAAAAAACCTTTAGGATTTGTCTTTGCTTGCCCTGCTATACGAACTTCATAGTTTCTTTTTGCTTTCCTTATCTCTTATTTAACATTTCTAACTAGTTGTACGAATTCCTGTTCTAAAGTGACCTCCCCATTTTTAATCCTCTTGTACCAAGCTCTCTTTTTACCTATAAGATTCTTCAAATTCTTTGTTATCCACTTTGGGTCATTAGTAATCGATCTATTCAATTTTTGTGGTATTCTACGTTCCTGTGCTTTGTTTAGAATATTCTTAAATACGTTATAAATTGAATCTTCATCGAAATCCCCATTTACATCACCTATTGCTGGGTTCATGTCTCGCTCCAAGACCGACCCACACCCCATACCCAAGACTTTCCAATCAATTTGACCCAAAAAATTTCTTAGGCTATTAAAATCAGCTTTTCGAAAATCTGGCACTTTAACAGAATTTTCTCCTACAGGTCTATTCCATTCTATGCTAAATCTGATTTCTTTATCACTGTTCCCTAGCTCACTCCCTATTTCGATGTCATTAATTTGTGTTTCCCTGTTAGTTAACACTAAATCTAAAATATTATTTTCCCGTGTTGGTTCCTTAATGTATTGCGTAAGAAAGCAATCGTCAATTAATTCTAGAAAATCTTCTGCTTCACTATTCCCTGTTTTGTTCAACCAGTTTATTCCACTCAAATTAAAGTCACCCATGACATAAATACTGTTAGATCTAGATGCCCTAGATATTTCTTCCCATAGATGCTTTGCTTCCATTCTGTCTAAATTTGGTGGCCTATATATAACTCCTATTGTAATATTATTTGCTTTTTCGTTTAATTCTATCCAAATGGTTTCTGTGTGTGGCTCAGTTTTGATTCCCTCTTTGAGACTACATTTCAAATTGTCCCTAACGTATATGGCTACTCCACCTCCTCGTCTAATATATCTATCTGTGTGAAATAGTTTAAATCCATTTATTTGATATTCAGCTAATAGTTCTCTATTATCTACATTCATCCACGTTTCGGTAAGTGCAATGATATCTATTTTTTCTGTGCAGACAAGAGCATTTAATTCGTTAATTTTATTTCTTAGACTTCTACTGTTTGTGTAATATACCCTAAGTGAATAGTTATTTTGAGGCCCTTCTCTTTCCCTGATCATTTTGCCAATTCCTTTCTCCCACAAACACATACTTTTATTACCTCCTTTCTCCAAATCAATTCCCATACCTCTATCTACTAACAGTTTAAACCCAAACAAACACCTCTAACCACTTCTTCCAACGAGTTTGCAACAGCAACAACCCCAGCTCTCGATAGATGCACCCCATCCCGAGCATACATTTCATTTCTTCCATAGAAGTGTTCCCAGTTGTCTATATAAGATATTGCATTAGATTTGCAATATCTTTCCAGCCTGCAATTGACACCAAGTGCCCTCGACATCCATTCATTTCCCACTCCCTTTCTTGGAAGAATGCCACATATGATCGGGATTCCTCCCTTGCTCCTAACTAATTCTATTGCTGTCTTGAATTTCTGTATTAGTTCCTCACTTCTAACTCTCCCAACATCATTACCCCCTGCACTAATACAAATAATGGGTTTGTTCCCATTTACCGTCATAATATCTTTCATGTTTCCAACAATATCACCAATACCAGCTCCAGGATAGCAAACCCTTAATCTGTTCCCTTTATCTCTGGCACAAAACGTTCTGTCCAAATACCTCACCTGGGAATCTCCCACAACCAAAATTCGCTTCGATCCTCCCTTTTCTCTTGGGGCACTTTGAGGGACCCGCGCTTCAATGTTCCTCGCCACTATGCCCTTACCTCCACGCTGAACCATAGGTTCACCACAGCACTCGTCCTCCAACACATCAAATGCGTTTGTAATCTTTGTGGTATTAGGTGTCTGTTTTGCCAAGGACTTCTTAAGACCCCTGTCTTTTACAATATGCCAAGACGGGGTTTCCCTAATGCCGGTCTCCTCCTTTGCTTCATCCTGTCGTTGCTTAAGCTGCCTTACCTCCTCCCGCAGCGAATCCAGCTCTGTCCTCAGAGCTCCAACCAGACTCACCAACTCCCTCGCCAAACCCTCCATTATTGCTGAATAATATTGTTTCACTCGGAGCTCCAGCTAACACAACCTCTCACTCACATTTCATCCCATAGATGCTTTGCTTCCATTCTGTCTAAATTTGGTGGCCTATATATAACTCCTATTGTAATATTATTTGCTTTTTCGTTTAATTCTATCCAAATGGTTTCTGTGTGTGGCTCAGTTTTGATTCCCTCTTTGAGACTACATTTCAAATTGTCCCTAACGTATATGGCTACTCCACCTCCTCGTCTAATATATCTATCTGTGTGAAATAGTTTAAATCCATTTATTTGATATTCAGCTAATAGTTCTCTATTATCTACATTCATCCACGTTTCGGTAAGTGCAATGATATCTATTTTTTCTGTGCAGACAAGAGCATTTAATTCGTTAATTTTATTTCTTAGACTTCTACTGTTTGTGTAATATACCCTAAGTGAATAGTTATTTTGAGGCCCTTCTCTTTCCCTGATCATTTTGCCAATTCCTTTCTCCCACAAACACATACTTTTATTACCTCCTTTCTCCAAATCAATTCCCATACCTCTATCTACTAACAGTTTAAACCCAAACAAACACCTCTAACCACTTCTTCCAACGAGTTTGCAACAGCAACAACCCCAGCTCTCGATAGATGCACCCCATCCCGAGCATACATTTCATTTCTTCCATAGAAGTGTTCCCAGTTGTCTATATAAGATATTGCATTAGATTTGCAATATCTTTCCAGCCTGCAATTGACACCAAGTGCCCTCGACATCCATTCATTTCCCACTCCCTTTCTTGGAAGAATGCCACATATGATCGGGATTCCTCCCTTGCTCCTAACTAATTCTATTGCTGTCTTGAATTTCTGTATTAGTTCCTCACTTCTAACTCTCCCAACATCATTACCCCCTGCACTAATACAAATAATGGGTTTGTTCCCATTTCCCGTCATAATATCTTTCATGTTTCCAACAATATCACCAATACCAGCTCCAGGATAGCAAACCCTTAATCTGTTCCCTTTATCTCTGGCACAAAACGTTCTGTCCAAATACCTCACCTGGGAATCTCCCACAACCAAAATTCGCTTCGATCCTCCCTTTTCTCTTGGGGCACTTTGAGGGACCCGCGCTTCAATGTTCCTCGCCACTATGCCCTTACCTCCACGCTGAACCATAGGTTCACCACAGCACTCGTCCTCCAACACATCAAATGCGTTTGTAATCTTTGTGGTATTAGGTGTCTGTTTTGCCAAGGACTTCTTAAGACCCCTGTCTTTTACAATATGCCAAGACGGGGTCTCCCTAATGCCGGTCTCCTCCTTTGCTTCATCCTGTCGTTGCTTAAGCTGCCTTACCTCCTCCCGCAGCGAATCCAGCTCTGTCCTCAGAGCTCCAACCAGACTCACCAACTCCCTCACCAAACCCTCCATTATTGCTGAATAATATTGCTTCACTCGGAGCTCCAGCTAACACAACCTCTCACTCACATTTCATCCCATAGATGCTTTGCTTCCATTCTGTCTAAATTTGGTGGCCTATATATAACTCCTATTGTAATATTATTTGCTTTTTCGTTTAATTCTATCCAAATGGTTTCTGTGTGTGGCTCAGTTTTGATTCCCTCTTTGAGACTACATTTCAAATTGTCCCTAACGTATATGGCTACTCCACCTCCTCGTCTAATATATCTATCTGTGTGAAATAGTTTAAATCCATTTATTTGATATTCAGCTAATAGTTCTCTATTATCTACATTCATCCACGTTTCGGTAAGTGCAATGATATCTATTTTTTCTGTGCAGACAAGAGCATTTAATTCGTTAATTTTATTTCTTAGACTTCTACTGTTTGTGTAATATACCCTAAGTGAATTGTTATTTTGAGGCCCTTCTCTTTCCCTGATCATTTTGCCAATTCCTTTCTCCCACAAACACATACTTTTATTACCTCCTTTCCCAAATCAATTCCCATACCTCTATCTACTAACAGTTTAAACCCAAACACCTCTAACCACTTCTTCCAACGAGTTCGCAACAGCAACAACCCCAGCTCTCGATAGGTGCACCCCATCACGAGCATACATTTCATTCCTTCCATAGAAGTGTTCCCAGTTGTCTATGAAAGATATTGCATTTGATTTGCAATATCTTTCCAGCCGGCAATTGACACCAAGTGCCCTCGACATCCATTCATTTCCCACTCCCTTTCTTGGAAGAATGCCACATATGATCGGGATTCCTCCCTTGCTCCTAACTAATTCTATTGCTGTCTTGAATCTTTGTATTAGTTCCTCACTCCTAACTCGCCCAACATCATTACCCCCTGCACTTAAACAAATGATGGGTTTGTTCCCATTTCCCTTCATAATATCATTCATGTTTCCAACAATATCACCAATTCCAGCTCCCGATAGCACACCCTTAATCTGTTCCCCTATCTCTGGCACAAAACGTTCTGTCTAAATATCTCGCCTGGGAATCTCCCACAACCAAAATTCGCTTCGATTCTCCCTTTTCCTTTCGAGCAGTTTGAAGGACCTGCGTTTCAATGCTCCTCGTTGCTTTGCCTTTGGCAATACATACACACTACATACATACATGTATACATATTTACTTACATACATACATACATATACATACATACATACATACTACTAGTAGGCATCCATCAGTCTCAGGAGACTATGGAGTTGCGCTCTGGTTGTCGGTCTGGAGTGGCCTCACCAGGGCGCAAAGCCAGGGTAGGTGAATCGGGGGAGAAGCTGTTACCCAGGCAGCAGGTCCCCCATCTCCACGGCGCTGAAAGTCTCCAATGGAAGGCATACGCCAATACGATTGGTTCGAGCGCCGTCGCAGGAACTGTGAGTTCCGGGGTTGACCTCGAAGTTGATGAAGAAGGGCACAGGGACCTCCAACCCGGAGACCGCCGTGGTCGGGGCCGGAGAAGAACCACCGCCAACAAGGGCACGAACGACCCCAGCCTCCTGAAGCAGAGCCTGAGGCCGCACGAGCCCCGGGAGGTGGACGTCCTGGTCCCGCACCTACGGTTCCCAGAGAGAGATCGTCACAGCCCCCTTCACCCAGGCCGGCTCCTTCAAGACCAAGTAGAAGGAAGAGTTATAATTATTAAATAACAACAATTCATTATTATAAGATAATTAT
>WNGS01001270.1:62606-74614 GCA_020271785.1 Procambarus virginalis | reverse complement strand
ACCTTGGACTGAGTGTGACCTAGGACTGAGTTGAGTGGACCTAAGACTGAGTGTGACCTAAGACTGATGTGACCTTAGACTGAGTGTGACCTAAGAATGATTGTGACCTAGACTGAGTGTGACCTAGGCTGAGTGTGACCTAAGACTGAGTGTGACCTAAGACTGAGTGTGACCTAGGACTGAGTGTGACCTAAGACTGAGTGTGACCTGGGACTGAGTGTGGACCTAGGACTGAGTGTGACCTAGGACTGAGTGTGACCTATGACTGAATGTGACCAAGGACTGAGTGTGACCTAGGACTGAGTGTGACCTAAGGCTGAGTGTGACTTAGGACTTAGTGTGACTTGGGACTGAGTGTGACCTAAGACTGTGTGTGACCTAAGACTGAGTGTGACCTAAGACTGAGTGTGACCTAAGACTGAGTGTTATCTAAGACTGAGTGTGACCTAGAATGAGTGTGACCTAAGACTGAGTGTTACCTAAGACTGAGTGTGACTAGGAAGAGTGTGACCTACACTGAGTGTAACCTAGCTAAGAATGAGTGAACCTGAACTGAGTTTGACCTAGACTGAGTGTGACCTAAAACTGAGTGTGACCTAAGACTGAGAGTGACCTAAGACTGAGAGTGACCTAGGACTGAGTGTGACCTAAGACTGAGTGTGACCTAGGACTGAGTGTGACCTAAGAATGATTGTGACCTACGACTGAGTGTGACCAAGGGACTGAGGGTGACCTAAGACTGTGTGTGACCTAAGACTGAGTGTGACCTAGAATGAGTGTGACCTAGGACTGAGTGTGACCTAGGACTGAGTGTGACTTAGGACTGAGTGGACTTGGGACTGAGTGTGACCTAAGACTGAGTGTGACCTAAGACTGAGTGTGACCTAGGACTGAGTGTGACCTAGGACTGAGTGTGACCTAGACTGAGTGTGACCTAAGACTGAATGTGACCAAGACTGAGTGTGACCTAGGACTGAGTGTGACCGAAGCTGAGTGTGACTTAGGACTGAGTGTGACTTGGGACTGAGTGTGACCTAAGACTGAGTGTGACCTAAGACTGAGTGTGACCTAAGACTGAGTGTGACCTAAGACTGAGTGTTATCTAGACTGAGTGTGACCTAAGAATGAGTGTGACCTAAGGCTGAGTGTTACTTAGGAATGAGTGTGACCTACGACTGAGTGTAACCTAGCTAAGAATGAGTGTAACCTAGAACTGAGTGTGACCTAAAACTGAGTGTGACCTAAGACTGTGACCTAAGACTGAGAGTGACCTAGGACTGAGTGTGACCTAGGACTGAGTGTGACCTAGGACTGAGTGTGACCTAAGACTGTGATCTAGGACTGAGTGACCTAAGACTCTGACCTAATACTGAGTGTGACCTAGGACTGAGTGTGACCTAAGACTGTGACCTAAGACTGAGTGGACCTAGGACAGAGTGTGACCTAGGACTTAGCGTGACCTAAGACTGTGACCTAAGACCTAAGAATGAGTGTGACCTAAGACTGAGTGTTACCTAAGACTGAGTGTGACTTAGGAATGAGTGTGACCTACGACTGAGTGTAACCTAGCTAAGAATGAGTGTAACCTAACCTCAAAAAATAGAAAACGGGACAGCACGTTATTTTCGCGAGCCGCTTCCATTTTCTAGTACGACAATTATTGGCCTTATGTAACGCATACGATCGAAAAGTAACGTTCTTTCTAGGAGGACTTGTTGTAGAAGGACAGGTCGTAGGAGGACAGGTTGGAGGGGGACAGGTTGTAGGACAGGTTGTAGGAGGACAGGTTGTAGGAGGACAGGTTGTAGGAGGACAGGTTGTAGGAGGACAGGTTGGAGGAGGACAGGTTGGAGGAGGACAGGTTGTAGGAGAACAGGTTATAGGAGGATAGGTTGTAGGAGGACAGGTTGTAGGAGGACAGGTTGTAGGAGGACAGGTTGTAGGAGGACAGGTTGTAGGAGGACAGGTTGTAGGAGGACAGGTTGGAGGAGGACAGGTTGTAGGAGGACAGGTTGGAGGAGGACAGGTTGTAGGAGGACAGGTTGTAGAAGGGCAGGTTGTAGAAGGGCAGGTTGTAGAAGGGCAGGTTGTAGGAGGACAGGTTGGAGGAAAACAGGTTGTAGGAGGACAGGTTGTAGGAGGACAGGTTGTAAGAGGACAGGTTGTAGGAGGACAGGTTGAAGGACAGGTTATAGGAGGACGGCTTGTAGGAGGACAGGTTGTTGGAAGACAGGATGCAAAAGGGCAGGTTGTAGGAGGACAGGTTGTAGGAGGACAAGTTGTAGGAGGACAGGTTGTAGGAGGACAGGTTGTAGGAGGACAAGTTGTAGGAAGACAGGTTGTAGGAGGACAGGTTGAAGGACAACAGGTTGTAGGAGGACAGGTTGTAGGAGGACAGGTTGTAGGAGGACAGGTTGTAGGAGGACAGGTTGTAGGAGAACAGGTTATAGGAGGATAGGTTGTAGGAGGACAGGTTGTAGGACAGGTTGTAGATGACAGGTTGTTGGAGGACAAGTTGTAGGAGGACAGGTTGTAGGAGGACAGGTTGAAGGACAACAGGTTGCAGGAGGACAGGTTGTAGGAGGACCAGTTGTAAGAGGACAGGTTGTAGAAAGACAGGTTGTAGAGGACAGGTTGTAGAAGGACAGGTTGTAGGAGGACAAGTTGTAGGAGGACAAGTTGTCGGAGGACATGTTGTAGGAGGACAGGTTGTAGGAGGACAGGTTGTAGGAGGACAGGTTGTAGGAGAACAGGTTGTATAAGTACAGGTTATAGGAGGACAAGTTGTAGAAGGACAGGTTGTGGGAGGACAGGTTATAGAAGGACAGGTTGCAGGAGGACAGGTTGTAGAAGGGCAGGTTGTAGGAGGGCAAGTTGTGGGAGGACAAGTTGTAGGAGGACAGGTTATAGGAGGACAGGTTGCAGGAGGACTGGTTGTAGAAGGGCAGGTTGTAGGACAGGTTGCACGAGGACAGGTTGTAGGAGGACAGGTTATAGAAGGACAGGTTGCAGGAGGACAGGTTGTAGAAGGGCAGGTTGTAGGAGGGCAAGTTGTGGGAGGACAAGTTGTAGGAGGACAGGTTATAGGAGGACAGGTTGCAGGAGGACTGGTTGTAGAAGGGCAGGTTGTAGGACAGGTTGCACGAGGACAGGTTGTAGGAGGACAGGTTATAGAAGGACAGGTTGCAGGAGGACAGGTTGTAGAAGGGCAGGTTGTAGGAGGGCAAGTTGTGGGAGGACAAGTTGTAGGAGGACAGGTTATAGGAGGACAGGTTGCAGGAGGACTGGTTGTAGAAGGGCAGGTTGTAGGACAGGTTGCGTGAGGACAGGTTGTAGGAGGACAGGTTAAAGGAGGACAGGTTGTAGGAGAACAAGTTGTGGGATGACAGGTTGAAGGATGACAGGGTGTAGGAGAACAGGTTGTAGGAAGACACCTGTTCTTCTCATCAGACACCTGTTGTTCTCCTAAACACCTGTTGTTCTCCCCCAGACACCTGTTGTTCTCCCCAAATACCTGTGGTTCTCCCCAGACACCTGTTGTTCTCCCCAAACACCTGTTGTTCTCCCCCAGACAACTGTTGTTCTCCCCCAAGCACCTGTTGTTCTCCCTCAGACACCTGTTGTCCTTCCCAAACACCTGTTATTTTCCCCAGACACCTGTTGTTCTCCCCAGACACCTAAAGTCCTCCCCAGACACCTAAAGTCCTCCCCAGACCTGTTTTTCTCCCGAAACATGTGTTGTTCTCCCCAGACACTTGTTGGTCTCCCTATACACCTGTTCTTCTCCCCAGACACCTGTTGTTCTCCTCAAACACCTGTTGTTCTCCCAAGACACCTGTTGTCCTCCCCAGACACCTGTTGTTCTCCCCAAACATGTGTTGTTCTCCCCAGACACTGTTGGTCTCCCTAGACATCTGTTCTTCCCCCCAGACACCTGTTGTTCTCCCCAGACACCTGTTGTCCTCCCCAGACACCTGTTGTTCTCACTCAATCCTAGGTCACACTCAGTTTTAGGTCACACTCAGTCTTAGGTCACACTCAGTCTTCGGTCACACTCAGTCATAGGTCACACCCATTCTTAGGTCACAGTCTTAGGCCACACTCAGAATTAGGTCACATTCAGTCCTAGGTCACACTCACTCTTAGGTCACACTCACTCTTAGGTCACAGTCTTAGGTCACACTCAGTCTAAGGTCACACTCAATCCTAGGTCACACTCAGTCCTAGGTCACATTCAGTCTTAGGTCACACTCAGTCTTAGGTCACACTCAGTCTAAGGTCACACTCAATCCTAGGTCACACTCAGTCCTAGGTCACATTCAGTCTTAGGTCACACTCAGTCTTAGGTCACACTCAGCCTTAGGTCACACTCAGTCCTAGGTCACACTCAGTCTTAGGTCACACTCAGTCGTAGGTCACAGTCTTAGGTCACATTCAGTCTTAGGTCACACTCAGTCCTAGGTCACACCCAGTCTTAGGTCAAACTCAGTCCTAGGTCACACCCAGTCCAAGGTCACACTCAGTTTTAGGTCATACTCAGTCTTAGGTCACACTCAGTCTTAGTCACACTCAGTTTTAGGTCACACTCAGTCTTAGGTCACACTCGGTCTTAGATCACACTCAGTCCTAGGTCACATCAAGTCTTAGGTCACATTCAGTCTTAGATCACACTCAGTCCTAGGTCACACTCAGTCTTAGGTCACACTCAGTCTTAGGTCACACTCAGTCCTAGGTCACAGTTTTAGTTCACAGTCTTAAGTCACATTCAGTCTTAGGTCACACTAAGTCTTTGGTCACACTCAGTATTAGGACACACTCAGTCCTAGGTCACACTCAGTCTTAGGTCACACTCAGTCCTAGGTCACACTCAGTCTTAGGACACACTCAGTCTTACGTCACACTCAGTCTTAGGTCACACTCAGTCCTAGGTCACACTCAGTCCTAGGTCACACTCAGTCTTAGGTCACACTCAGTCCAAGGTCACACTCAGTCTTAGGTCACACTCAGTCTTAGATCACACTCAGTCCTAGGTCACACTCAGTCTTAGGTCACACTCAGTCCTAGGTCACACTCAGTCTTACGTCACACTCAGTCTTAGATCGCACTCAGTCCTAGGTCACACTCAGTCTTACGTCACACTCAGTCTTAGGTCACACTCAGTCCTAGGTCACACTCAGTCTTACGTCACACTCAGTCTTAGGTCACACTCAGTCTTTGACCACACTCAGTCCTAGGTCACACTCAGTCTTAGGTCACACTCAGTCTTAGGTCACACTCAGTCCTAGGTCACACTCAGTCCTAGGTCACACTCAGTCTTAGGTCACACACAGTCTTAGGTCACCCTCAGTCCTTGGTCACACTCAGTCGTAGGTCACAATAATTCTTAGGTCACACTCATTCCTAGGTCACACTTAGTCTTAGGTCACACTCAGTTTTAGGTCACACTCAGTCCTAGGTCACACTCAGTCCTAGGTCACACTCATTCCTAGGTCACACTCAGTTTTAGGTCACACTCAGTTTTAGCTCACACTCAGTCATAGGTCACACTCCGTCTTAGGTCACACTCAGTCTTAGGTCACACTCAGTCTTAGGTCACACTCAGTCCTAGGTCACACTCACGCTTAGGTCACACTCAGTCCAAGGTCACACTCAGTCTTAGGTCACACTCAGTCTTAGGTCACACTCATTCCTAGGTCACACTCAGTCTTAGGTCACACTCAGTCTTAGGTCACACTCAGTCTTAGATCACACTCAGTCCTAGGTCACATCAAGTCTTAGGTCACACTCAGTCTTAGATCACACTCAGTCCTACGTCACACTCAGTCTTAGGTCACACTCAGTCTTAGGTCACACTCAGTCTTAGGTCACACTCAGTCCTAGGTCACAGTTTTAGTTCACAGTCTTAAGTCACATTCAGTCTTAGGTCACACTAAGTCTTTGGTCACACTCAGTATTAGGACACACTCAGTCCTAGGTCACACTCAGTCTTAGGTCACACTCAGTCCTAGGTCACACTCAGTCTTAGGACACACTCAGTCTTACGTCACACTCAGTCTTAGGTCACACTCAGTCCTAGGTCACACTCAGTCCTAGGTCACAGTCTTAGGTCACACTCAGTCTTAGGTCACACTCAGTCCTAGGTCACACTCAGTCTTAGGTCACACTCAGTCCTAGGTCACACTCAGTCCTAGGTCACACTCAGTCTTAGGTCACACTCAGTCTTAGGTCACACTCAGTCTTAGTCACACTCAGTTTAGGTCACACTCAGTCTTAGGTCACACTCAGTCTTAGATCACACTCAGTCCTAGGTCACATCAGTCTTAGGTCACACTCAGTCTTAGATCACACTCAGTCCTAGTCACACTCAGTCTTAGGTCACACTCAGTCTTAGGTCACACTCAGTCCTAGGTCACAGTTTTAGTCTTAGGTCACACTCATCTTAGGTCACACTGAGGACTGAGTGTGACCTAGGACGAGTGTGACCTAACCTGGTGTGACCTAAGACTAAGTGACCTAGGAAGAGTGTGACCTAAGACTGAGTGTGACCTAAGACTGAGTTTCTATAGACTGAGTGTGACCTAAGACTGAGTGTGACCTAAGACTTGTTACCTAAGACTGAGTGTGACTTAGGACTGAGTGTGACCTACGACTGAGTGTAACCTAGCTAAGAATGAGTGTAACCTAGAACTGAGTGTGACCTAAGACTGAGAGTGACCTAGAACTGTGTGACCTAGGACTGAGTGTGACCTAGACTGTGTGACCTAAGACTGTGATCTAGGACTGAGTGACCTAAGACTCTGACCTAATACTGAGTGTGACCTAGGACTGAGTGTGACCTAGAATTGAGTGTGACCTAAGACTGAGTGTGACCTACGACTGAGTGTGACCAAGACTGAGGGTGACCTAAGACTGTGTGTGACCTAAGACTGAGTGTGACCTAGGAATGAGTGTGACCTATGACTGAGTGTGACCTAGGACTGAGTGTGACCTAAAACTGAGTGTGACCTAAGACTAAGTGTGACCTAGGAATGAGTGTGACCTAGGACTGAGTGTGACCTAGGACTGAGTGTGACCTAGACTGAGTGTGACCTAAGACTGAGTGTGACCTAGACTGAGTGTGACCTAAGACTGAGTGTGACCTAAGACTGAGTGTGACCTAGGACTGAGTGTGACCTAAGACTGAGTGTGACCTAAGACTGAGTGTAACCTAGGACTGAGTGTGACCTAAGACTGAGTGTGACCTAAGACTGTGGTGTGACCTTGGACTGAGTGTGACCTAGAATTAGTGTGACCTAAGACTGAGTGTGACCTAGACTGAGTGTGACCAAGACTGAGTGTGACCTAAACTGAGTGTGACCTAAGACTGAGTGTGACCTAAAACTGAGTGTGACCTAAGACTAAGTGTGACCTAGGACTGAGTGTGACCTAAGACTGAGTGTGACCTAACTGAGTGTGACCTAAGACTGAGTGTGACCTAAGACTGAGTGTGACCTAGGACTGAGTGTGACCTAGGACTGAGTGTGACCTAAGACTGAGTGTGACCTAGGACTGAGTGTGACCTAGGACTGAGTGTGACCTAAGACTGAGTGTGACCTAGACTGAGGTGACCTAGGACTGAGTGTGACCTAGGACTGAGTGTGACCTAGGACTGAGTGTGACCTAAGACTGAGTGTGACCTAGGCCTGAGTGTGACCTAAGACTGAGTGACCTAAGACTGTGGACCTAACTGAGTGTGACCTAGGACTGAGTGTGACCTAAGACTGTGACCTAAGACTGAGTGTGACCTAGGACTGAGTGTGACCTAAGACTGAGTGTGACCTACGACTGAGTGTGACCTAAGACTGATGTGACCTAAGACTGTGTGTGACCTAAGACTGAGTGTGACCTAAGACTGAGTGTGACCTAGGACTGAGTGNGTGTGACCTAAGACTGAGTGTGACCTTGGACTGAGTGGACCCGAATTAAGTGTGACCTAAGACTGAGTGGACCTACGACTGAGTGTGACCAAGGACTGAGGGTGACCTAAGACTGTGTGCGACCTAAGACTGAGTGTGACTAAAACTGAGTGTGACCTAAGACTAAGTGTGACCTAGGACTGAGTGTGACCTAAGACTGAGTGTGACCTTAGACGAGTGGACTAGAATGAGTGTGACCTAAGACTGAGTGTGACCTAGGACTGAGTGTGACCTAGGACTGAGTGTGACCTAGACTGAGTGTGACCTAGGACTGAGTGTGACCTAGGACTGAGTGTGACCTAAGACTGAGGGTGACCTAGGACTGAGGGTGACCTAGGATGAGTGTACCTTGGACTGAGTGTGACCTAGGACTGAGTGTGACCTAAGACTGAGGGTGACCTAGGCCTGAGTGTGACTAAGACTGAGTGACCTAAGACTGTGACCTAAGACTGAGTGTGACCTAGGCCTGAGTGTGACCTAAGACTGTGACCTAAGACTGAGTGTGACCTAGGACTGAGGTGACCTAAGAATGATTGTGGACCTACGACTGAGTGTGACAAAGACTGAGGGTGACCTAGACTGTGTGTGACCTAAGACTGAGTGTGACCTGGGAATGAGTGTGACTAGGACTGAGTGGACCTAGGACTGAGCGTGACCTAAAACTGAGTGTGACCTAAGATAAGTGTGACCTAGGAATGAGTGTGACCTAGAATGAGTGTGACCTAGGACTGAGTGTGACCTAGGACTGCGTGTGACCTAGGACTGCGTGTGACCTAGGACTGAGTGTGACCTAAGACTGAGTGTGACTTAGACTGAGTGTGACCTAAGACTGAGTGTGACTAGGACTGAGTGTGACCTAAGACTGAGTGTGACCTAAGACTGAGTGTGACTAAGACTGAGTGTGACCTAGGACTGAGTGTGACCTAAGACTGAGTGTGACCTTGGACTGAGTGTGACCTAGGACTGAGTGTGACCTAAGACTGAGGACCTAGACTGAGTGACCTTAGACTGAGTGTGACCTAAGACTGATTGTGACCTAAGACTGAGTGTGACCTAGGACTGAGTGTGACCTAAGACTGAGTGTGACCTAAGACTGAGTGTGACCTAGGACTGAGTGTGACCTAAGACTGAGTGTGACCTTGGACTGAGTGTGACCTAGGATGAGTGTGACCTAGGACTGAGTGTGACCTATGACTGAATGACCAAGGACTGAGTGTGACCTAGGACTGAGTGTGACCTAAGGCTGAGTGTGACTTAGGACTTAGTGTGACTTGGGACTGAGTGTGACCTAAGACTGTGTGTGACCTAAGATGAGTGTGACCTAAGACTGAGTGTGACTAAGATGAGTTATCTAAGACTGAGTGTGACCTAAGAATGAGTGTGACCTAAGACTGAGTGTTACCTAAGACTGAGTGTGACTTAGGAAAGAGTGTGACCTACGACTGAGTGTAACCTAGCTAAGATGAGTGTAACCTTGAACTGAGTTTGACCTAGGAATGAGTGTGACCTAAAACTGAGTGTGACCTAAGACTGAGAGTGACCTAAGACTGAGAGTGACCTAGGACTGAGTGTGACCTAAGACTGAGTGTGACCTAGGACTGAGTGTGACCTAAGAATGATTGTGACCTACGACTGAGTGTGACCAAGGACTGAGGGTGACCTAAGACTGTGTGTGACCTAAGACTGAGTGTGACCTAGGTGAGTGTGACCTAGGACTGAGTGTGACTAGGATGAGTGTGACTTAGGACTGAGTGTGACTTGGGACTGAGTGTGACCTAAGACTGAGTGTGACCTAAGACTGGTGTGACCTAGGACTGAGTGTGACCTAGGACTGAGTGTGACCTAAGAATGAGTGTGACCTAAGACTGAATGTGACCAAAGACTGAGTGTGACCTAGGACTGAGTGTGACCGAAGGCTGAGTGTGACTTAGGACTGAGTGTGACTTGGGACTGAGTGTGACCTAAGACTGAGTGTGACCTAAGACTGAGTGTGACCTAAGACTGAGTGTGACCTAAGACTGAGTGTTATAAGACTGAGTGTGACCTAAGAATGAGTGTGACCTAAGGCTGAGTGTTACTTAGGAATGAGTGTGACCTACGACTGAGTGTAACCTAGCTAAGAATGAGTGTAACCTAGAACTGTGTGACCTAAAACTGAGTGTGACCTAAGACTGTGACCTAAGACTGAGAGTGACCTAGGACTGAGTGGACTAGGACTGAGTGTGACCTAGGACTGAGTGTGACCTAAGACTGTGAGCTAGGACTGAGTGACCTAAGACTCTGACCTAATACTGAGTGGACCTAGGACTGAGTGTGACCTAAGACTGTGACCTAAGACTGAGTGTGACCTAGGACAGAGTGTGACCTAGGACTTAGCGTGACCTAAGACTGTGACCTAAGACCTAAGAATGAGTGTGACCTAAGACTGAGTGTTACCTAAGACTGAGTGTGACTTAGGAATGAGTGTGACCTACGACTGAGTGTAACCTAGCTAAGAATGAGGTAACCTAACCTCAAAAAATAGAAAACGGGACAGCACGTTATTTTCGCGAGCCGCTTCCATTTTCTAGTACGACAATTATTGGCCTTATGTAACGCATACGATCGAAAAGTAACGTTCTTTCTAGGAGGACTTGTTGTAGAAGGACAGGTCGTAGGAGGACAGGTTGGAGGGGGACAGGTTGTAGGACAGGTTGTAGGAGGACAGGTTGTAGGGGACAGTTGTGGAGGACAGGTTGTAGGAGGAAGGTTGGAGGAGGACAGGTTGGAGGAGGACAGTTGTAGGAGAACAGGTTATAGGAGGATAGGTGTAGGAGGACAGGTTGTAGGAGGACAGGTTGTAGGAGGACAGGTTGTAGGAGGACAGGTTGTAGGAGGACAGGTTGTAGGAGGACAGGTTGGAGGAGGACAGGTTTAGGAGGACAGGTTGGAGGAGGACAGGTTGTAGGAGGACAGGTTGTAGAAGGGCAGGTGTAGAAGGGCAGGTTGTAGAAGGGCAGGTTGTAGGAGGACAGGTTGGAGGAAAACAGGTGTAGGAGGACAGGTTGTAGGAGGACAGGTTGTAAGAGGACAGGTGTAGGAGGACAGGTTGAAGGACAGGTTATAGGAGGACGGCTTGTAGGAGGACAGGTTGTTGGAAGACAGGATGCAAAAGGGCAGGTTGTAGGAGGACAGGTGTAGGAGGACAAGTTGTAGGAGGACAGGTGTAGGAGGACAGGTTGTAGGAGGAAAGTGTAGGAAGACAGGTGTAGGAGGACAGGTTGAAGGACAACAGGTTGTAGGACAGGTTGTAGGAGGACGGTTGTAGGAGGACAGGTTGTAGGAGGACAGGTTGTAGGAGAACAGGTTATAGGAGGATAGGTTGTAGGAGGACAGGTTGTGAAGGGTGTAGATGACAGGTTGGTGGAGGACAAGTTGTAGGAGGACAGGTTGTAGGAGGACAGGTGAAGGACAACAGGTTGCAGGAGGACAGGTTGTAGAGGACCAGTGTAAGAGGACAGGTTGTAGAAAGACAGGTTGTAGAGGACAGGTTGTAGAAGGACAGGTTGTAGGAGACAAGTTGTAGGAGGACAAGTTGTCGGAGGACATGTTGTAGGAGGACAGGTTGTAGGAGGACAGGTTGTAGGAGGACAGGTTGTAGGAGAACAGGTTGTATAGTACAGGTTATAGGAGGACAAGTTGTAGAAGGACAGGTTGTGGGAGGACAGGTTATAGAAGGACAGGTTGCAGGAGGGACAGGTTGTAGAAGGGCAGGTTGTAGGAGGGCAAGTGTGGGAGGACAAAGTGTAGGAGGACAGGTTATAGGAGGACAGGTTGCAGGAGGATGGTTGTAGAAGGGCAGGTTGTAGGACAGGTTGCACGAGGACAGGTTGTAGGAGGACAGGTTATAGCAAGGACAGGTTGCAGGAGGACATTGTAGAAGGGCAGGTTGTAGGAGGGCAAGTTGTGGGAGGACAAGTTGAGGAGGACAGGTATAGGAGGACAGGTTGCAGGAGGGACTGGTTGTAGAAGGGCAGGTTGTAGGACAGGTTGCACGAGGACAGGTTGTAGGAG
>WNGS01001270.1:30654-45939 GCA_020271785.1 Procambarus virginalis | reverse complement strand
TGTCTAGTGGGCTGTGGTGCAGTGGTTGTCGGTTGGTTGCTTCTAGAGATTTTTCGTATCTTTTCCCAAACTTCAACAAGTGTTGTTTGCTCATTTATACTTTGTAGGAACTCTTCCATGTTTATTACGTATAACGTTGCTCATGTCTCTCATCTCTCTATTTGCAACTAGAAATGCATGCAAGTCACCTTGTGCTTTGGTTCGTTTGTACGTATCTCCAAGTTGCTTTACTCGTTCATGTTCTTTAACAAATACGGGGTCGAGGACCCACTTGGGTGGTGGCAGGTGTTGCCCACTTCTGCTAGGCTTACGACTTGTTCAAACACCCATGTGTCGTAGTAGGTAGTAATTGTATCAACGAGATCTCTGGAGAAGGCTTCTACATCGTTATTGTGTAATCTTGATACCATTTTGATATACAATTAATAAAGTGGTCATGCAAGCCATATGGAATATTCATTTTCCGTCTCTGATGTCTATTAGGTACATCACACTGTACCTCATAGGAAGCAGAAACTGCATAGTGATCACTAACTAAGTGATTTACCAACGAACATTCCATCCTATCTTGCACAAGGTTTCTACCCATTACATAATCAAGTCTGCCTCCCAATAAATGAGTTTGGGTATCCGTAGTATACACGGTTAATCTGTTGTCATAAACATTTGATAAATTTGCATCCATTATCGTTGTTAGTAATGTCTCCCAGCGTAATATGTCTAGCATTAAAATCTCCCATGTATATTGTCCCATGATTGTCTAGATCTGGGAGCAATGTTACATTGAGCTTCTGGCTTCTGGCATATACGTTGAGGAATGAAAAGTGGCCTGCTGCAGTTTGTACATGAAAGTGATGGAACTGTGTGTGTACATTGTGTGACGTGCTCACAAGAATGTGCGGTAAATCACTTCTGATGTATGTTAGTAGGCCTGTGGCGTTACTGTTATATAGGATGCATACCCTCTGATCTTTGGTGGGGTTTTGTTTATCATGTTGGACGTGTAGGGTTCCTGTAAAGCAATTATATCTATGTTGTTACTGGTAACATGTGCAATTAGATCATTCAGTCTTTTGTTGATGCTACGAATGTTCCAACTTAGAAACTTAATGGTCCTTGTGTCAACAGCAGCCATCGTCTTGGTGTTGTTCCTCCCTGGGACTGGTGGTCCCACTGTTGTCCTTGTCCCACTTCCACAATGTGTCCATAAGTGACTCTACGACGTAAAAAGCCGCACCAACCTGGCGTTTGGTGTCGTCAGGAACATCTGGTGACGTCATCAGTTTCTTGATCACTGAGCAACTCGGGATGGTCCGCGAGTGAATGTTCTCTGTAAGTCGTATGGCATAATTACTGTCACTCAGAATATTATCATTTTCATTCTCGTACTTGGCTTGAGCGCGTTCGTTAAGGTCATGAATCATTTTAAAATATGCTGATGCAGGTCGACTTCCTCGTCCAGTTAATGTTTCTGTGTCACTAACACTGCTGTCATCCTTGAGTTGACTGACGGCGTCGCTGCCACCGCCTCCGTTGTCGGTCTCATCTCTGCTGCTGCCGCTGCCGCCGCCGTCACCACCACCACAGGAACCTTTACCAGCGCGGGCCACGGCTGTGACACAGCAGTGTGGAGGCTGCTGTATCTCTTGTGGAGGAGCTTGACATAGCCTCTGTATAGTTTCAGTCAGTTCTGCTACCTGTGCTTGCAAGGTTGCCAACTGTCCTTTAACTGTTGCCTCAGGCTGTTGTGTGTTGTCAGGGGCGTTGCTGGTACTGTCACCACTATGGGGTGGGTCAACAGTTCAACAGTACTAGAGCCAGCATCAGTAGGCACTTGTTGAGTCTCGGTCACTTGCCTCCTTGTGCCAAGGGAGGCTGGCCGGTTGGTACAGTCTGAGTGCCAGATGGTGACTCCTTCCGTACCACATCTGAAACACTTCAGCGATGGTTTAGACGGAGCCACAGTTTCAGGTTGTTGCCCTGCTTCTGTTGCAGTGTTCTCTTGCTCCTGTTCCTGCTTTCTTTGGTCTCTGGTCTTCTTATACTGACAGTCCTTCAGTGGATGAGGACCGGAACAGAGAGCACACTTGGGTGTGGGGCACCGGCAGTGCTTACCTATGTGGCCACTGCCACAGCACTCGTAACACTCCACAGGGTTCGGCTCCCACACCCTGAACGTGCTGGGGCGCGCATACAACCCACCAAACCAATACTGGTCAGGTGGCGGATCAGGCTTTTTCCAGACTATGACTATTTGATCAGTAGGCTTACCATTCTTGGTCAATCTTCGTGCTTTGTGTACCCCGTCTAATTCATAGGCCCACTCTAGTGGATACCCGTGACTGTACCTGTAGACTAGGTATTCATCCATCTTCTTGTTCCGTGTTGGATTATCTAGAGGGGAGAGCTTTACATCACCTATTTTCCCTTGTAGAAGAGCCTCCACAACCTGCTGCTTCTCTCTTAAAACATACACATATGGGGAGTTGATGACCTAGGACAGGGTGAGTGTGACCAAGGGCAGGGTGAGTGTGACCTAGGACAGGGTGAGTGTGACCTAGGGCAGGGTGAGAGTGACCTAGGACAGTGTGAGTGAGACCTAGGACAGGGTGAGTGTGACATAGAATGGAGTGAGTGTAACCTAAGACTGAGTGTGATCTAGGACTGAGTGGACCTAGGACAGGGTGAGTGGAACCTAGGACAGGGTGAGTGTGACCTAGGGCAGGGCAAGAGTGACCTAGGACAGTGTGAGTGAGACCTAGGACAGGATGAGTTTGACATAGAATGGAGTGAGTATGACCTAGGACTGAGTGTGATCTAGGACTGAGTGTGACCTAAGACTGAGTGTGACCTAAGACTGAGTGTGACCTAGGACTGAGTGTGACCTAAGACTGAGTGTGACCTAAGACTGAGTGTGACCTAGGAATGAGTGTGACCTAAGACTGAGTGTGACCTAAGACTGAGTGTGACCTAGGACTGAGTGTGACCTAAGCGTGAGTGTGACCTAGGACTGAGTGTGACCTAAGACTGAGTGTGACCTATGACTGAGTGTGACCTAAGACGGAGTGTGACCTATGACTGAGTGTGAGCTAAAACTGAGTGTGACCTAAAACTGAGTGTGACCTAGGAATGAGTGTGACCTAGGACTGAGTGTGACCTAGGACTGAGTGTGACCTAAAACTGAGTGTGACCTAAGACTAAGTGTGACCTAGGAATGAGTGTGACCTAAGAATTATTGTGACCTACGACTGAGTGTGACCAAGGACTGAGGGTGACCTAAGACTGTGTGTGACCTAAGACTGAGTGTGACCTAGGACTGAGTGTGACCTAGGACTGAGTGTGACCTAAGACTGAGTGTGACCTAAGACTGAGTGTGACCTAGGACTGAGTGTGGTCAAAGACTGAGTGTGACGTAAGACTGAGTGTGACCTAGGACTGAGTGTGACCTAAGACTGAGTGTGACGTAAGACTGAGTGTGACCTAGGACTGAGTGCGATCTAAGACTGAGTGTGACCTAAGACTGAGTGTGACCTTGGACTGAGTGTGACCTAAGACTGAGTGTGACCTAGGACTGAGTGTGACCTAGGACTGAGTGTGACCTAAGACTGAGTGTGACGTAAGACTGAGTGTGTCCTAAGACTGAGTGTGACCTAGGACTGAGTGTGACCTAAGACTGAGTGTGACCTAGGACTGAGTGTGTCCTAATACTGAGTGTGACCAAAGACTTAGTGTGACCTAAGACTGAATGTGACTTAAGACTGTGAACTAAAACTGTGACCTAGGACTGAGTGTGACCTAAGACTGAGTGTGACCTAAGACTGAGTGTGACGTAGGACTGAGTGTGATCTAAGACTGAGTGTGACCTAAGACTTGATGTGACCTAGGACTGAGTGTGATCTAAGACTGAGTGTGACCTAAGACTGAGTGTGACCTAAGACTGAGTGTGACCTAGGACTGAGTGTGGTCAAAGACTGAGTGTGACGTAAGACTGAGTGTGACCTAGGACTGAGTGTGACCTAAGACTGAGTGTGACGTAAGACTGAGTGTGACCTAGGACTGAGTGCGATCTAAGACTGAGTGTGACCTAAGACTGAGTGTGACCTTGGACTGAGTGTGACCTAAGACTGAGTGTGACCTAGGACTGAGTGTGACCTAGGACTGAGTGTGACCTAAGACTGAGTGTGACGTAAGACTGAGTGTGTCCTAAGACTGAGTGTGACCTAGGACTGAGTGTGACCTAAGACTGAGTGTGACCTAGGACTGAGTGTGTCCTAATACTGAGTGTGACCAAAGACTTAGTGTGACCTAAGACTGAATGTGACTTAAGACTGTGAACTAAAACTGTGACCTAGGACTGAGTGTGACCTAAGACTGAGTGTGACCTAAGACTGAGTGTGACGTAGGACTGAGTGTGATCTAAGACTGAGTGTGACCTAAGACTTGATGTGACCTAGGACTGAGTGTGATCTAAGACTGAGTGTGACCTAAGACTGAGTGTGACCTAAGACTGAGTGTGACCTAGGAATGAGTGTGACCTAAGACTGAGTGTGACCTAAGACTGAGTGTGACCTTGGACTGAGTGTGACCTAAGCGTGAGTGTGACCTAGGACTGAGTGTGACCTAAGACTGAGTGTGACCTAAGACTGAGTGTGACCTAAGACGGAGTGTGACCTATGACTGAGTGTGAGCTAAAACTGAGTGTGACCTAAAACTGAGTGTGACCTAGGAATGAGTGTGACCTAGGACTGAGTGTGACCTAGGACTGAGTGTGACCTAAAACTGAGTGTGACCTAAGACTAAGTGTGACCTAGGAATGAGTGTGACCTAAGAATTATTGTGACCTACGACTGAGTGTGACCAAGGACTGAGGGTGACCTAAGACTGTGTGTGACCTAAGACTGAGTGTGACCTAGGACTGAGTGTGACCTAGGACTGAGTGTGACCTAAGACTGAGTGTGACCTAAGACTGAGTGTGACCTAGGACTGAGTGTGGTCAAAGACTGAGTGTGACCTAAGACTGAGTGTGACGTAAGACTGAGTGTGACCTAGGACTGAGTGTGACCTAAGACTGAGTGTGACGTAAGACTGAGTGTGACCTAGGACTGAGTGCGATCTAAGACTAAGTGTGACGTAAGACTGAGTGTGACCTAGGACTGAGTGTGACCTAAGACTGAGTGTGACCTAGGACTGAGTGTGATCTAAGACTGAGTGTGACCTAAGACTGAGTGTGACCTTGGACTGAGTGTGACCTAAGACTGAGTGTGACCTAGGACTGAGTGTGACCTAGGACTGAGTGTGACCTAAGACTGAGTGTGACGTAAGACTGAGTGTGTCCTAAGACTGAGTGTGACCTAGGACTGAGTGTGACCTAAGACTGAGTGTGACCTAGGACTGAGTGTGTCCTAATACTGAGTGTGACCAAAGACTTAGTGTGACCTAAGACTGAATGTGACTTAAGACTGTGAACTAAAACTGTGACCTAGGACTGAGTGTGACCTAAGACTGAGTGTGACCTAAGACTGAGTGTGACCTAGGACTGAGTGTGATCTAAGACTGAATGTGACCTAAGACTTGATGTGACCTAGGACTGAGTGTGATCTAAGACCGAGTGTGACCTAAGACTGAGTGTGACCTAAAACTGAGTGTGACATAAGACTGAGTGTGACCTAAGACTGAGTATGACCTAAAACTGAGTGTGACCTTGGACTGGGTGTGACCTAGGACTGAGTTTGACCTAAGACTGGGTGTGACCTAGGACTGAGTGTGACCTAAGACTGAATGTGACCTAAGACTGTGACCTACGACTGAGTGTGACCTAAGACTGAGTGTGACCTAGGACTGAGTGTGACCTAAGGCTGAGTGTGACCTAAGACTGAGTGTGACCTAAGACTGAATGTGACCTAGGACTGAGTGTGACCTAGGATTGAGTGTGACCTTAGACTGAGTGTGACCTAAGACTGAGTGTGACCTAAGACTGAATGTGACCTAGGACTGAGTGTGACCTAGGATTGAGTGTGACCTTAGACTGAGTGTGACCTAAGACTGTGACCTAAGAGTGAGTGTGACCTAAGAGTGAGTGTGACCTAGGACTGAATGTGACCTAATTCTGAGTGTGGCCTAAGACTGTGACCTAAGAATGGGTGTGACCTATGACTGAGTGTGACCGAAGACTGAGTGTGACCTAAGACTGAGTGTGACCTAAAACTGAGTGTGACCTAGGATTGAGTGAGAACAACAGGTGTCTGGGGAGGACAACAGGTGTCTGGGGAGAACAACAGGTGTCTGGGGGGAAGAACAGATGTCTAGGGAGACCAACAGTGTCTGGGGAGAACAACACATGTTTGGGGAGAACAACAGATGTCTGGGGAGGACAACAGGTGTCTTGGGAGAACAACAGGTGTTTGAGGAGAACAACAGGTGTCTGGGGAGAAGAACAGGTGTATAGGGAGACCAACAAGTGTCTGGGGAGAACAACACATGTTTCGGGAGAAAAACAGGTGTCTGGGGAGGACTTTAGGTGTCTAGGGAGAACAACAGGTGTCTGGGGAAAATAACAGGTGTTTGGGAAGGACAACAGGTGTCTGAGGGAGAACAACAGGTGCTTGGGGGAGAACAACAGTTGTCTGGGGGAGAACAACAGGTGTTTGGGGAGAACAACAGGTGTCTGGGGAGAACCACAGGTATTTGGGGAGAACAACAGGTGTCTGATGAGAAGAACAGGTGTCTTCCTACAACCTGTTCTCCTACACCCTGTCATCCTTCAACCTGTCATCCCACAACTTGTTCTCCTACAACCTGTCCTCCTTTAACCTGTCCTCCTACAACCTGTCCTCACGCAACCTGTCCTACAACCTGCCCTTCTACAACCAGTCCTCCTGCAACCTGTCCTCCTATAACCTGTCCTCCTACAACTTGTCCTCCCACAACTTGCCCTCCTACAACCTGCCCTTCTACAACCTGTCCTCCTGCAACCTGTCCTTCTATAACCTGTCCTCCTACAACCTGTCCTCGTGCAACCTGTCCTACAACCTGCCCTTCTACAACCAGTCCTCCTGCAACCTGTCCTCCTATAACCTGTCCTCCTACAACTTGTCCTCCCACAACTTGCCCTCCTACAACCTGCCCTTCTACAACCTGTCCTCCTGCAACCTGTCCTTCTATAACCTGTCCTCCCACAACCTGTCCTTCTACAACTTGTCCTCCTATAACCTGTACTTATACAACCTGTTCTCCTACAACCTGTCCTCCTACAACCTGTCCTCCTACAACCTGTCCTCCTACAACATGTCCTCCGACAACTTGTCCTCCTACAACTTGTCCTCCTACAACCTGTCCTTCTACAACCTGTCCTCTACAACCTGTCTTTCTACAACCTGTCCTCTTACAACTTGTCCTCCTACAACCTGTCCTCCTGCAACCTGTTGTCCTTCAACCTGTCCTCCTACAACCTGTCCTCCTACAACTTGTCCTCCAACAACCTGTCATCTACAACCTGTCCTTCTACAACCTGTCCTCCTACAACCTATCCTCCTACAACCTGTCCTCCTACAACCTGTCCTCCTACAACCTGTCCTCCTACAACCTGTCCTCCTACAACCTGTCCTCCTACAACCTGTTGTCCTTCAACCTGTCCTCCTACAACCTGTCTTCCTACAACTTGTCCTCCTACAACCTGTCCTCCTACAACCTGTCCTCCTACAACTTGTCCTCCTACAACCTGTCCTCCTACAACCTGCCCTTTTGCATCCTGTCTTCCAACAACCTGTCCTCCTACAAGCCGTCCTCCTATAACCTGTCCTTCAACCTGTCCTCCTACAACCTGTCCTCTTACAACCTGTCCTCCTACAACCTGTCCTCCTACAACCTGTTTTCCTCCAACCTGTCCTCCTACAACCTGCCCTTCTACAACCTGCCCTTCTACAACCTGCCCTTCTACAACCTGTCCTCCTACAACCTGTCCTCCTCCAACCTGTCCTCCTCCAACCTGTCCTCCTACAACCTGTCCTCCTACAACCTGTCCTCCTACAACCTGTCCTCCTACAACCTGTCCTCCTACAACCTGTCCTCCTACAACCTGTCCTCCTACAACCTATCCTCCTATAACCTGTTCTCCTACAACCTGTCCTCCTCCAACCTGTCCTCCTACAACCTGTCCTCCTACAACCTGTCCTCCTACAACCTGTCCTCCTACAACCTGTCCTCCTACAACCTGTCCTACAACCTGTCCCCCTCCAACCTGTCCTCCTACGACCTGTCCTTCTACAACAAGTCCTCCTAGAAAGAACGTTACTTTTCGATCGTATGCGTTACATAAGGCCAATAATTGTCGTACTAGAAAATGGAAGCGGCTCGCGAAAATAACGTGCTGTCCCGTTTTCTATTTTTTGAGGTTAGGTTACACTCATTCTTAGCTAGGTTACACTCAGTCGTAGGTCACACTCATTCCTAAGTCACACTCAGTCTTAGGTAACACTCAGTCTTAGGTCACACTCATTCTTAGGTCTTAGGTCACAGTCTTAGGTCACGCTAAGTCCTAGTCACACTCTGTCCTAGGTCACACTCAGTCTTAGGTCACAGTCTTAGGTCACACTCAGTCCTAGGTCACACTCAGTATTAGGTCAGAGTCTTAGGTCACTCAGTCCTAGATCACAGTCTTAGGTCACACTCAGTCCTAGGTCACACTCAGTCCTAGGTCACTCTCAGTCTTAGGTCACAGTCTTAGGTCACACTCAGTTTTAGGTCACTCAGTTCTAGGTTACACTCATTCTTAGCTAGGTTACACTCAGTCGTAGGTCACACTCATTCCTAAGTCACACTCAGTCTTAGGTAACACTCAGTCTTAGGTCACACTCAGTCTTAGGTCACACTCAGTCTTAGGTAACACTCAGTCTTAGGTCACACTCAGTCTTAGGTCACACTCAGTCTTAGGTCACACTCAGTCCCAAGTCACACTCAGTCCTAAGTCACACTCAGCCTTCGGTCACACTCAGTCCTAGGTCACACTCAGTCTTTGGTCACATTCAGTCTTAGGTCACACTCAGTCTTAGGTCACACTCAGTCCTAGGTCACACTCAGTCCTAGGTCACACTCAGTCTTAGGTCACACTCAGTCTTAGGTCACACTCAGTCCCAAGTCACACTCAGTCCTAAGTCACACTCAGTCCTAGGTCACACTCAGTCCTAGGTCACACTCATTCCTAGGTCACACTCAGTCTTAGGTCACACTCAGTCTTAGGTCACCCTCAGTCCTTGGTCACACTCAGTCGTAGGTCACAATCATTCTTAGGTCACACTCAGTCCTAGGTCACACTCAGTCTTAGGTCACACTCAGTCCTAGGTCACACTCAGTCTTAGGTCACACTCAGTCTTAGGTCACACTCAGTTTTAGGTCACACTCAGTCCTAGGTCACACTCAGTTCAAGGTACACTCATTCTTAGCTAGGTTACACTCAGTCGTAGGTCACACTCTTCCTAAGTCACACTCAGTCTTAGGTAACACTCAGTCTTAGGTCACACTCATTCTTAGGTCACACTCAGTCTTAGATAACACTCAGTCTTAGGTCACACTCAGTCTTAGGTCACACTCAGTCTTAGGTCACACTCAGTCTTAGGTCACACTCAGTCCAAGTCACACTCAGTCCTAAGTCACACTCAGCCTTAGGTCACACTCAGTCCTAGGTCACACTCAGTCCTTGGTCACACTCAGTCATAGGTCACACTCAGTCCTAGGTCACACTCAGTCCTAGGTCACACTCAGTCCTAGGTCACACTCAGTCCAAGGTCACACTCAGTCTTAGGTCACACTCAGTCCTAGGTCACACTCAGTCTTAGGTCACACTCAGTCTTAGGTCACACTCAGTCCTAGGTCACACTCAGTCTTAGGTCACACTCAGTCTTAGGTCACACTCAGTCTAGGTCACACTCAGTCTTAGGTCACACTCAGTCTTAGGTCACACTCAGTCCTAGGTCACACTCAGTCCTAGGTCACACTCAGTCTTAGGTCACACTCAGTCTAGGTCACACTCAGTCTTAGGTCACACTCAGTCCTAGGTCACACTCAGTCTTAGGTCACACTCAGTCTAAGGTCACACTCAGTCTTAGGTCACACTCAGTCCTAGGTCACACTCAGTCCTAGGTCACACTCAGTCCTAGGTCACACTCAGTCCTAGGTCACACTCAGTCCTAGGTCACACTCAGTCCTAGGTCACACTCAGTCTTAGGTCACACTCAGTTTAGGTCACACTCAGTCCTAGGTCACACTCAGTCCTAGGTCACACTCATTCTAGGTCACACTCAGTCTTAGGTCACACACAGTCTTAGGTCACCCTCAGTCTTTGGTCACACTCAGTCGTAGGTCACAATCATTCTTAGGTCACACTCAGTCCTAGGTCACACTCAGTCTTAGGTCACAGTCTTAGGTCACACTCAGTCTAGGTCACACTCAGTCTTAGGTCACAGTCTTAGGTCACTCAGTCTTAGGTCACACTCAGGCCTAGGTCACCCTCAGTCTTAGGTCACACTCAGTCCTAGGTCACACTCAGTCCTAGGTCACACTCAGTCCTAGGTCACACTCAGTCCTAGGTCACACTCAGTCTTAGGTCACACTCAGTCCTAGGTCACACTCAGTCCTAGGTCACACTCAGTCCTAGGTCACACTCAGTCCTAGGTCACACTCAGTCTTAGGTCACACTCAGTCTTAGGTCACACTCAGTCTTAGGTCACACTCAGTCTTAGGTCACACTCAGTCCTAGGTCACACTCAGTCTTAGGTCACACTCAGTTTTAGGTCACACTCAGTCTTAGGTCACACACAGTCTTAGGTCACCCTCAGTCCTTGGTCACACTCAGTCGTAGGTCACACTCAGTCTTAGGTCACACTCAGTTCTAGGTCACACTCAGTCCAAGGTCACACTCAGTCTTAGGTCACACTCAGTCTTAGGTCACACTCAGTCCTAGGTTACACTCAGTCTTAGGTCACACTCAGTCTTAGGTCACACTCAGTCCTAGGTCACACTCAGTCTTAGGTCACACTCAGTCTTAGGTCACACTCAGTCTAAGGTCACACTCAGTCTTAGGTCACACTCAGTCCTAGGTCACACTCAGTCCTAGGTCACACTCAGTCCTAGGTCACACTCATTCCTAGGTCACACTTAGTCTTAGGTCACACTCAGTTTTAGGTCACACTCAGTCCTAGGTCACACTCAGTCCTAGGTCACACTCATTCCTAGGTCACACTCAGTCTTAGGTCACACACAGTCTTAGGTCACCCTCAGTCCTTGGTCACACTCAGTCGTAGGTCACACTCAGTCTTAGGTCACACTCAATTCTAGGTCACACTCAGTCCTAAGTCACACTCAGTATTAGGTCAGTCTTAGGTCACTCAGCCCTAGATCACAGTCTTAGGTCACACTCAGTCCTAGGTCACACTCAGTCCTAGGTCACACTCAGTCCTAGGTCACTCTCAGTCTTAGGTCACACTCAGTTCTAGGTTACACTCATTCTTAGCTAGGTTACACTCAGTCGTAGGTCACACTCATTCCTAAGTCACACTCAGTCTTAGGTCACACTCATTCTTAGGTCACACTCAGTCTTAGATAACACTCAGTCTTAGGTCACACTCAGTCTTAGGTCACACTCAGTCCCAAGTCACACTCAGTCCTAAGTCACACTCAGCCTTAGGTCACACTCAGTCCTAGGTCACACTCAGTCTTTGGTCACATACAGTCTTAGGTCACACTCAGTCTTAGGTCACACTCAGTCCTAAGTCACACTCAGTCCTAGGTCACACTCAGTCTTAGGTCACACTCAGTCTTAGGTCACACTCAGTCCTAGGTCACCCTCAGTCTTAGGTCACACTCAGTCTTAGGTCACACTCAATCCTAGGTCACACTCAGTCTTAGGTCACACTCAGTCTTAGGTCACACTCAGTCTAAGGTCACACTCAGTCTTAGGTCACACTCAGTCCTAGGTCACACTTAGTCTTAGGTCACACTCAGTTTTAGGTCACACTCGGTCCTAGGTCACACTCATTCATAGGTCACACTCAGTTTTAGGTCACACTCAGTTTAGGTCACACTCAGTCCTAGGTCACACTCCGTCTTAGGTCACACTCATTCCTAGGTCACACTCAGTTTTAGGTCACACTCAGTCCTAGGTCACACTCAGTCCTAGGTCACACTCAGTCCTAGGTCACACTCATTCCTAGGTCACACTCAGTCTTAGGTCACACACAGTCTTAGGTCACCCTCAGTCCTTGGTCACACTCAGTCGTAGGTCACAATCATTCTTAGGTCACACTCAGTCCTAGGTCACACTCAGTCTTAGGGTACAGTCTTAGGTCACACTCAGGCCTAGGTCACACTCAGTCTTAGGTCACAGTCTTAGGTCACAGGTGTCTGGGGAGAACAACAGGTGTCTGGGGGGAAGAACAGATGTCTAGGGAGACCAACAGTGTCTGGGGAGAACAACACATGTTTGGGGAGAACAACAGATGTCTGGGGAGGACAACAGGTGTCTTGGGAGAACAACAGGTGTTTGAGGAGAACAACAGGTGTCTGGGGAGAAGAACAGGTGTATAGGGAGACCAACAAGTGTCTGGGGAGAACAACACATGTTTCGGGAGAAAAACAGGTGTCTGGGGAGGACTTTAGGTGTCTAGGGAGAACAACAGGTGTCTGGGGAAAATAACAGGTGTTTGGGAAGGACAACAGGTGTCTGAGGGAGAACAACAGGTGCTTGGGGGAGAACAACAGTTGTCTGGGGAGAACAACAGGTGTTTGGGGAGAACAACAGGTGTCTGGGGAGAACCACAGGTATTTGGGGAGAACAACAGATGTCTGGGGGAGAACAACAGGTGTTTAGGAGAACAACAGGTGTCTGATGAGAAGAACAGGTGTCTTCCTACAACCTGTTCTCCTACACCCTGTCATCCTTCAACCTGTCATCCCACAACTTGTTCTCCTACAACCTGTCCTCCTTTAACCTGTCCTCCTACAACCTGTCCTCCTCCAACCTGTCCTCCTACAACCTGTCCTCCTCCAACCTGTCCTCCTACAACCTGTCCTCCTACAACCTGTCCTCCTACAACCTGTCCTCCTACAACCTGTCCTCCTACAACCTGTCCTCCTACAACCTGTCCTCCTACAACCTATCCTCCTATAACCTGTTCTCCTACAACCTGTCCTCCTCCAACCTGTCCTCCTACAACCTGTCCTCCTACAACCTGTCCTCCTACAACCTGTCCTCCTACAACCTGTCCTCCTACAACCTGTCCTACAACCTGTCCCCCTCCAACCTGTCCTCCTACGACCTGTCCTTCTACAACAAGTCCTCCTAGAAAGAACGTTACTTTTCGATCGTATGCGTTACATAAGGCCAATAATTGTCGTACTAGAAAATGGAAGCGGCTCGCGAAAATAACGTGCTGTCCCGTTTTCTATTTTTTGAGGTTAGGTTACACTCATTCTTAGCTAGGTTACACTCAGTCGTAGGTCACACTCATTCCTAAGTCACACTCAGTCTTAGGTAACACTCAGTCTTAGGTCACACTCATTCTTAGGTCTTAGGTCACAGTCTTAGGTCACGCTAAGTCCTAGGTCACACTCTGTCCTAGGTCACACTCAGTCTTAGGTCACAGTCTTAGGTCACACTCAGTCCTAGGTCACACTCAGTATTAGGTCAGAGTCTTAGGTCACTCAGTCCTAGATCACAGTCTTAGGTCACACTCAGTCCTAGGTCACACTCAGTCCTAGGTCACTCTCAGTCTTAGGTCACAGTCTTAGGTCACACTCAGTTTTAGGTCACACTCAGTTCTAGGTTACACTCATTCTTAGCTAGGTTACACTCAGTCGTAGGTCACACTCATTCCTAAGTCACACTCAGTCTTAGGTAACACTCAGTCTTAGATCACACTCATTCTTAGGTCACACTCAGTCTTAGATAACACTCAGTCTTAGGTCACACTCAGTCTTAGGTCACACTCAGTCTTAGGTCACACTCAGTCCCAAGTCACACTCAGTCCTAAGTCACACTCAGCCTTCGGTCACACTCAGTCCTAGGTCACACTCAGTCTTTGGTCACATTCAGTCTTAGGTCACACTCAGTCTTAGGTCACACTCAGTCCTAGGTCACACTCAGTCCTAGGTCACACTCAGTCTTAGGTCACACTCAGTCCCAAGTCACACTCAGTCCTAAGTCACACTCAGTCCTAGGTCACACTCAGTCCTAGGTCACACTCATTCCTAGGTCACACTCAGTCTTAGGTCACACACAGTCTTAGGTCACCCTCAGTCCTTGGTCACACTCAGTCGTAGGTCACAATCATTCTTAGGTCACACTCAGTCCTAGGTCACACTCAGTCTTAGGTCACACTCAGTCCTAGGTCACTCTCAGTCTTAGGTCACTCTCAGTCTTAGGTCACACTCAGTTTTAGGTCACACTCAGTCCTAGGTCACACTCAGTTCAAGGTTACACTCATTCTTAGCTAGGTTACACTCAGTCGTAGGTCACACTCTTTCCTAAGTCACACTCAGTCTTAGGTAACACTCAGTCTTAGGTCACACTCATTCTTAGGTCACACTCAGTCTTAGATAACACTCAGTCTTAGGTCACACTCAGTCTTAGGTCACACTCAGTCTTAGGTCACACTCAGTCTTAGGTCACACTCAGTCCCAAGTCACACTAAGTCCTAAGTCACACTCAGCCTTAGGTCACACTCAGTCCTAGGTCACACTCAGTCCTTGGTCACATTCAGTCATAGGTCACACTCAGTCCTAGGTCACACTCAGTCCTAGGTCACACTCAGTCCTAGGTCACACTCAGTCCAAGGTCACACTCAGTCTTAGGTCACACTCAGTCCTAGGTCACACTCAGTCTTAGGTCACACTCAGTCTTAGGTCACACTCAGTCCTAGGTCACACTCAGTCTTAGGTCACAATCAGTCTTAGGTCACACTCAGTCTAAGGTCACACTCAGTCTTAGGTCACACTCAGTCTTAGGTCACACTCAGTCCTAGGTCACACTCAGTCCAAGGTACACACTCAGTCTTAGGTCACACTCAGTCTTAGGTCACACTCCGTGTGAGATTGGTGGCGCCGTAGAGGCGCGATCTCTGGACCCCCCTGCTCTCATGACGTCATACCCGCCAGGGGCGGTTTTCATTGGCTCCTTGCGCCACCGTCACTGTCAGTGACCAATCTGGTGTCACTGACGTCACACAGTTTTGGCGGCAGAACGGAGGAGCCGGCGTCATATTGGCGCCCTAAAGGCCTATCCCACAAGCCAAATCT
>WNGS01001269.1:58776-69090 GCA_020271785.1 Procambarus virginalis | reverse complement strand
CTCCAAGATTAATGGGAGCGCTGCCTCTCCCAAAACCAATCATGGGGGCAGCGGTGGAAGTGTTAGAGTGGTATAATAGCTTCAGGAACTGCCTTGTAACGACCGTTAACCATGCAATTTACGCTGGTGTTGAACAAATTTTGTTCTATTTGTTCCTGTCCTCTGTACACTTCCAGTGAGTTGCAGTGGAGAGAGATTAGCTACGTAATGAGTTCAGGAAGCTCATGTATTAGTCTGTCTGTCTGCAGTAGGCAAACTTGCTGTATTTGTCTAACATCTGGTATACTACAGGATTACGGGGACCTGACGGCTGAGTGGACAGCGCTCGGGATTCGTAGTCCTGAGGTTCCGGGTTCTTTCGCAGAAATGGGAAGAGTTTCTTTCACCCTGATGCCCCCTGTTCACCTAGCAGTAAATAGGTACCTGGGAGTTAGACAGCTGCTACGGGCTGCTTCCTGGGGGATGTGTAACAAAAAGCAGGCCTGGTCGAGGACCGGGCCGCGGGGATGCTAAGCCCCCGAAATCCCCTCAAGATAACTTCAAGATTGATTAAATATTTTGACATTTCTTCAATATTTGTAATAGAATAATGTCTAAATTATTCGTGTTTTTCCACATTTCATTATGTTAGTAACGACTAAATGCACGTCGCATTTTGACTTATTACCCTACCAAAGGCCCCAAAATCATCGTACTAGAAAATGGAAGCAGCTAGCGAAAATGACATACTTATCCCCGTTTTCTGTTTTGGTCCTCTGGTAGGTTATGATAAGGGCGCACTTTAGCACGACAGTTTCTTGACGTTGGGTACACCTTAGGAAGACGGGCTTCGTAAAGATATATAATAATAATATAAAAGTGAACAGGAAATATTTAATTGAACGGGAAATTACGAGCATATCACCATATATTAAAACATTGAATATATAATAGTTAAAACAATATAAAATGAATTAAAGTACATAGAAACAATATTATTAACTTCAATAAAAAATATAATAATAATAGAATATTGAAAACTAACGATATTACAATTAATAAATGTCATGCAATATAATCGAAATATGTAATATAGTTGGGGTACCACCTTGGGCAAGACGAAGGGACCAATAGCCTCGGAAAATAGGACACAAAGGATTAGAGGGGGACTAATAATATTATGTTATAACATAATATTATAACAGGAATATTATAGTCCTATTTTCTATATATATATATTATAGTCCCCCATATAACAGGTCCCTCTCTAATGGCGTTTCCATGTTCTGACCCTACCAGCCCATATGTTTATTTTGCTGTATTTGATTTTTTATTAAAGGAAGTGCTTTTCTTTTGCATTATCTTCACTAACGAGTTGAAGATAATGAAAGGTTTAATGTGGATCCCTTGAAGCTCCTCAGCTTCACAACAGGAACCAATGACATGGTAATCGTTTTCCCATATCGGAGACTTAGCACCTCTTGAGTCCCTGCTTGAGTCAATGAGCCAAGAACCTAATTCTTTAGGAAAGCTTAAAGCATCTGTACCCCAGGAGGCCGAGTGTCTCAGATGGTATGGGAGGTGCAGACAGTGTACTGATCTCCCTGTTATCTGTATGTGATTGATTGTTTACTTCCCTGTGGTTGGCCGCCCCACCTGTCTGTCCAACACCGAAGGAGTATATTGTGATGTCATCTGGGCGAAATGCGGGATCGCCAGGATTTTGAGCCACTAGAATGGGGGGTCTCTCTCTGCTGGGCACTGCGTTGAGGTAAGCCACTGTTGATGTCAGTAACTTTGTTTTGTCTTGCATGCCAACCCTTGGAGTTCCACTGTGCAACCCATGTAGTCCATATTGGTCAGCTGCATCCTTGTTGCAAATACACTTGCATTTAGTGTGAATTATGGCACCAAGGCAGAGGGGCAATGCAATACAGAGGGTGTCTGGATCTAGACACGTGCCTGTTGCAGACATATATATAGGTACAGCCAATAGAAAGTCCCCTGCATGGGGAGCACCCACCACTTTAAGGCACGCTTTCTACTATTGTGATGTTGCAACAGAAGCAGAGCAGTACCCATTTTTGGTTTACAACACCGGGATGTCCCAACTGAACTGTGTTTTATTAAGTCTGGTTCGTGTGCTGGAGTAGCAAGGGCAGCCTACTGATTCACACATTTAATGAAAACAGAACCCTGTATCCCTACCAAATCACCCAGATGCTCTAGTAGGATTTCGTTCGCAAGATCATTCATTGCATAGGGTAGACTAGGGTAAGAGAGGGTGGCTTGGGGAAGAGTGTCCGGAGACTAGGGTACAGAGCTTGCCTTAGGGAAGAGTGTCCGGAGACCAGTGTAACAGAGCTTGCCTTAGGGAAGAGTGTCCGGAGACCAGTGTAACAGAGCTTGCCTTAGGGAAGAGTGTCCGGAGACCAGTGTAACAGAGCTTGCCTTAGGGAAGAGTGTCCGGAGACTAGGGTAACAGAGCTTGCCTTAGGGAAGAGTGTCCGGAGACTAAGGTAACAGAGCTTGCCTTAGGGAAGAGTGTCCGGAGACTAAGGTAACAGAGCTTGCCTTAGGGAAGAGTGTCCGGAGACTAGGGTAACAGAGCTTGCCTTAGGGAAGAGTGTCCGGAGACTAAGGTAACAGAGCTTGCCTTAGGGAAGAGTGTCCGGAGACTAAGGTAACAGAGCTTGCCTTAGGGAAGAGTGTCCGGAGACTAAGGTAACAGAGCTTGCCTTAGGGAAGAGTGTCCGGAGACTAAGGTAACAGAGCTTGCCTTAGGGAAGAGTGTCCGGAGACTAAGGTAACAGAGCTTGCCTTAGGGAAGAGTGTCCGGAGACTAAGGTAACAGAGCTTGCCTTAGGGAACAGTGTCCGGAGACTAAGGTAACAGAGCTTGCCTTAGGGAAGAGAGCACAGGCACCATGTGAACGTTGTCTGAATGTTAAGTATGACCGAGAACTGCCTGTCAGATGTTCACCGGCTCGCACGGGGGAGGAAGAGGGGTCGTAAATATAGAAAAGTGGCAAATTGCTCGATAATTTTAGGTCCAAGTCGTGTTGGAGAATAAATTAAATCGTTGAGGTAATTTTTTAGCATTCCGGCGATAATATCGGCGCGATGACGAGTGATAAGAGTGTCACGTACAAGTTAATAATGGCATGCGCGTCTACCCAGGCTTCATTCTACCTTCCTCCTAGCCCTAGATCTACTCCAGGCTTCCTCCTAGCCCTAGATCTACTCCAGGCTTCCTCCTAGCCCCTAGATCTACTCCAGGCTTCCTCCTAGCCCCTAGATCTACTCGAGGCTTCCTCCTAGCCCCTAGATCTACTCCAGGCTTCCTCTTAGCCCCTAGATCTACTCGAGGCTTCCTCTTAGCCCCTAGATCTACTCCAGGCTTCCTCCTAGCCCCTAGATCTACTCCAGGCTTCCTCCTAGCCCCTAGATCTACTCCAGGCTTCCTCCTAGCGTCTAGATCTACTCCAGGCTTCCTCCTAGCCCCTAGATCTACTCCAGGCTTCATCCTAGCCCCTAGATCTACTCCAGGCTTCCTCCTAGCTCCTAGATCTACTCCAGGCTTCCTCCTAGCCCCTAAATCTACTCCAGGCTTCCTCCTAGCGTCTAGATCTACTCCAGGCTTCCTCCTAGCCCCTAGATCTACTCCAGGCTTCCTCCTAGCCCCTAGATCTACTCCAGGCTTCCTCCTAGCCCCTAGATCTACTCCAGGCTTCCTCCTAGCCCCTAGATCTACTCCAGGCTTCCTCCTAGCCCCTAGATCTACTCCAGGCTTCCTCCTAGCCCCTAGATCTACTCCAGGCTTCCTCCTAGCCCCTAGATCTACTCCAGGCTTCCTCCTAGCCCCTAGATCTACTCCAGGCTTCCTCCTAGCCCCTAGATCTACTCCAGGCTTCCTCCTAGCCCCTAGATCTACTCCAGGCTTCCTCCTAGCCCCTAGATCTACTCCAGGCTTCCTCCTAGCCCCTAGATCTACTCCAGGCTTCCTCCTAGCCCCTAGATCTACTCCAGGCTTCCTCTAGCCCTAGATCTACTCCAGGCTTCCTCCTAGCCCCTAGATCTACTCCAGGCTTCCTCCTAGCCCCTAGATCTACTCCAGGCTTCCTCCTAGCCCCTAGATCTACCCAGGCTTCCTCCTAGCCCCTAGATCTACTCCAGGCTTCCTCCTAGCCCCTAGATCTACTCCAGGCTTCCTCCTAGCCCCTAGATCTACTCCAGGCTTCCTCCTAGCCCTAGATCTACTCCAGGCTTCCTCCTAGCCCCTAGATCTACTCCAGGCTTCCTCCTAGCCCCTGATCTACTCCGGCTTCCTCCTAGCCCCTAGATCTACTCCAGGCTTCCTCCTAGCCCTTGATCTACTCCAGGCTTCCTCCTAGCCCCTTGATCTACTCCAGGCTTCCTCCTAGCCCCTTGATCTACTCCAGGCTTCCTCCTAGCCCCTTGATCTACTCCAGGCTTCCTCCTAGCCCTGATCTACTCCAGGCTTCCTCCTAGCCCCTAGATCTACTCCAGGCTTCCTCCTAGCCCCTAGATCTACTCCAGGCTTCCTCCTAGCCCCTAGATCTACTCCAGGCTTCCTCCTAGCCCCTTGATCTACTCCAGGCTTCCTCCTAGCCCTTGATCTACTCCAGGCTTCCTCCTAGCCCCTTGATCTACTCCAGGCTTCCTCCTAGCCCTTGATCTACTCCAGGCTTCCTCCTAGCCCTGATCTACTCCAGCTTCCTCCTAGCCCTTTGATCTACTCCAGGCTTCCTCCTAGCCCCTTGATCTACTCCAGGCTTCTCCTAGCCCCTTGATCTACTCCAGGCTTCCTCTTAGCCCTTGATCTACTCCAGGCTTCCTCCTAGCCCCTTGATCTACTCCAGGCTTCCTCCTAGCCCCTTGATCTACTCCAGGCTTCCTCCTAGCCCCTTGATCTACTCCAGGCTTCCTCCTAGCCCCTTGATCTACTCCAGGCTTCCTCCTAGCCCCTTGATCTACTCCAGGCTTCCTCCTAGCCCCTGATCTACTCCAGGCTTCCTCCTAGCCCCTTGATCTACTCCAGGCTTCCTCCTAGCCCCTTGATCTACTCCAGGCTTCCTCCTAGCCCCTTGATCTACTCCAGGCTTCCTCCTAGCCCTTGATCTACTCCAGGCTTCCTCCTAGCCCCTTGATCTACTCCAGGCTTCCTCCTAGCCCCTTGATCTACTCCAGGCTTCCTCCTAGCCCCTTGATCTACTTCAGGCTTCCTCCTAGCCCTTGATCTACTCCAGGCTTCCTCCTAGCCCCTTGATCTACTCCAGGCTTCCTCCTAGCCCCTTGATCTACTCCAGGCTTCCTCCTAGCCCCTTGATCTACTCCAGGCTTCCTCCTAGCCCCTTGATCTACTTCAGGCTTCCTCCTAGCCCCTTGATCTACTCCAGGCTTCCTCCTAGCCCCTTGATCTACTCCAGGCTTCCTCCTAGCCCCTTGATCTACTCCAGGCTTCCTCCTAGCCCCTTGATCTACTCCAGGCTTCCTCCTAGCCCCTAGATCTACTCCAGGCTTCCTCCTAGCCCCTAGATCTACGCCAGGCTTCCTCCTAGCCCCTAGATCTACTCCAGGCTTCCTCCTAGCCCCTTGATCTACTCCAGGCTTCCTCCTAGCCCCTTGATCTACTCCAGGCTTCCTCCTAGCCCTTGATCTACTCCAGGCTTCCTCCTAGCCCCTTGATCTACTCCAGGCTTCCTCCTAGCCCCTTGATCTACTCCAGGCTTCTCCTAGCCCTTTGATCTACTCCAGGCTTCCTCCTAGCCCCTTGATCTACTCCAGGCTTCCTCCTAGCCCCTTGATCTACTCCAGGCTTCCTCTTAGCCCCTTGATCTACTCCAGGCTTCCTCCTAGCCCCTTGATCTACTCCAGGCTTCCTCCTAGCCCCTTGATCTACTCCAGGCTTCCTCCTAGCCCCTGATCTACTCCAGGCTTCCTCCTAGCCCCTTGATCTACTCCAGGCTTCCTCCTAGCCCCTTGATCTACTCCAGGCTTCCTCCTAGCCCTTGATCTACTCCAGGCTTCCTCCTATCCCCTTGATCTACTCCAGGCTTCCTCCTAGCCCCTTGATCTACTCCAGGCTTCCTCCTAGCCCCTTGATCTACTCCAGGCTTCTCCTAGCCCCTTGATCAACCTGGCAGTGATAGCTGATACTAGTCAGAAATACTGTTAATGAACCCTGATAAAAGGTCACCACAATAGTTTATATATATATATATATATATATATATATATATATATATAATATAAGTTTACCCTAAGACGTATATCTCCGGTGGTTCAGGGGTAAATATCGACTTGAAAGTCAAATATGAATTGGTTCGATATGATCAATATTAAACATAATTTGTTCACTAATATACGTAAATGATTTAAGTAAATGATGTAATTTAATTGATGGGTAAACAAAGTATGTAAATGCTGTGTAAATAATAGATGTAAATTATGTGTAAATGATATTCTAAAGTTGCAAAATGTATAGATTAGCCTTAAATAATTTATTAAATCATCTGATGGAGAGAAATGCAAGGAGTTAATAAACCAATCAATCAATCAATTTGCAAACCAAATCCATCATCAACTAACCAACCCACACATCAAAGACTAAACCACTCACCCTGTTATCCAGTCATGAAATCAACCAACTAGTTAACTCATCCACTCACCACTCCTGTCGACTCATTCAACCAACCCCTTACTCATCCAACTCAACCAGCCACCCTACCAACCACTCCAGCCAGCCAGGAAAATGACCTAGATCCTCCGCCATAGCCCGCAAGCACAATTAGGTGATTACACACACACACACACACACACACACACACACATACATACACACACACACACCACGCACGCACACACACACACACACACACACACACACAACACACCACACACCACACACACACACACAACACACACACACACAGAAATATGGAAGACGGCGAATGTGGCCCCAATATACAAAAAGGGCGACAGGCAAGAGGCACTGAATTACAGGCCAGTGTCCTTGACTTGTATACCATGCAAGGTGATGGAGAAGCTGTCTCTCCAGCTTATGTGCCAGCCTCTTATGAGGTACTGACGGTTGATTGACGGTTGAGAGGCGGACCAAAGAGCCAGAGCTCAACCCCCGCAAACACAACTAGGTGAGTACTAGGTGAGTACACGCACACACACATACATCAATATTAAACATAATTTGTTCACTAATATACGTAAATGATTTAAGTATATGATGTAATTAAATGATGGGTAAATGAAATATGTAAATGCTGTGTAAATAATAGATGTATTAATGTGTAAATAATAGATGTAAATAATAGATGTCATCCACCATTGATGTGGTGGAGGCTGACTCCATTCACAGTTTCAAGTGTAGATATGATAGAGCCCAATAGGCTCAGGAACCTGTACACAAGTTGATTGACAGTTGAGAGGCGGAACCAAAGAGCCAGAGCGCATCCCCGCAAGCACAATTAGGTGAGTACACACACACACACACACACACACACACACACACACACACACCACACACACAATAGGGTGGGAGAATCACATCATAAAACCTGGAGAACAAGGCTGGTGGACACCACCACGCAACCAGTCTTCCTTAAGAACAAAACTTTCCAAGGAAAAAATGTGAGCAAGACAACCAGGGTCCAGATTCACGAAGCAGTTACGGAAGCACTTACGAACCTGGGGCCAGATTCACTAGGCAGTTATGCAAGTGCTTACGAACCAGGGTCCAGATTCACGAAGCAGTGACGCAAGCACTTACGAACGTGTATAGCTTTCCTTTCAATCTTTGACGGCTTTGGTTACATTTATTAAACGGTTTACAAGCATGAAAACTTGCCAATCACTGCTGTTATTGTTATAAACAGCCTCATGGTGCTTCGGAGCTCATTAACTGTTTAATAATTGTAAACAAAGCCGAAAAAGATTGAGAAAAGATGGACAGGTTCGTAAGTATTTGCGTAACGCTTCGTGAATCTGGCCCAGGTTCGTAAGTGCTTGCGTAACTGCTTCGTGAATCTGGCCCTTCGTAAGTGCTTGCGTAACTGCTTCGTGAATCTGGCCCTTCGTAAGTGCTTGCGTAACTGTTTCGTGAATCTGGCCCTTCGTAAGTGCTTGCGTAACTGCTTCGTGAATCTGGCCTTCGTAGTGCTTGCGTAACTGCTTCGTGAATCTGGCCCTTCGTAAGTGCTTGCGTAACTGCTTCGTGAATCTGGCGCTTCGGAAGTGCTTGCGTAACTACTTCGTGAATCTGGCGCTTCGGAAATGCTTGCGTAACTGCTTCGTGAATCTGGCCCTTCGTAAGTGCTTGCGTAACTGCTTCGTGAATCTGGCCCTTCGGAAGTGCTTGCGTAACGGCTTCGTGAATCTGGCCCTTCGGAAGTGCTTGCGTAACTGCTTCGTGAATCTGGCCCTTCGGAAGTGCTTGCGTAACTGCTTCGTGAATCTGGCCCTTCGGAAGTGCTTGCGTAACTGTTTCGTGAATCTGGCCCTTCGTAAGTGCTTGCGTAACTGCTTCGTGAATCTGGCCCTTCGTAAGTGCTTGCGTAACTGCTTCGTGAATCTGGCCCTTCGTAAGTGCTTGCGTAACTGCTTCGTGAATCTGGCGCTTCGGAAGTGCTTGCGTAACTGCTTCGTGAATCTGGCGCTTCGGAAATGCTTGCGTAACTGCTTCGTGAATCTGGCCCTTCGTAAGTGCTTGCGTAACTGCTTCGTGAATCTGGCCCTTCGGAAGTGCTTGCGTAACGGCTTCGTGAATCTGGCCCTTCGGAAGTGCTTGCGTAACTGCTTCGTGAATCTGGCCCTTCGGAAGTGCTTGCGTAACTGCTTCGTGAATCTGGCCCTTCGGAAGTGCTTGCGTAACTGCTTCGTGAATGTGGCCCTTCGGAAGTGCTTGCGTAACTTCTTGATGAATTCGGTTCCATACTATCAAGTTACACTAGTCATCGTCATCACCGTCACTCAGTAATAACACACTTCTCAGTCGTAGAGAGAGTAGTTGAATGTTTCTTTTGATGGTGGACCGTTCGAAAGGGTTTTAGTGTGCGGAATGTTCAGGTCACACATGATGAGGACCTCGAGTAGAGGCTCGAACGCCTGGTGGGAAATGCTTCGAACACCATGTGGGAAATTCTTGGATGAAGGGGGGGGGGTGAACACACATGGTGATGCTGACTGCCAAATGGGACAGTCATTTCTACTCTACAGCAGGAGAAATGACAAAAAAAAACAATTCCCAGATTTTGTTTAACATAAGCCAGTTCTGCAGAACACCAAGTTAGGCGAAACGCCGAGAAATCAGACTAGAACATAGTCAAAGCACTACATATCAAACAACATGCATCCAGCCATCAACAGCCAACTTTGAAGTATAAACAATGAACAAATCGACAAGGGCCGTGACGAGGATTCGAACCTACGTCCGAGAGCATCCCAGACGTAGGTTCGAATCCTCGTCACGGTCCTGTGGATTTGTTCATTTGCTGCATCACACTATTGTGATTTCTGAGTGTTTTGAAGTGTATATTCTACCACACACAACCCAGGCCTAACCCCCCCCACACCACATCTACTGCCTCAACCGTTAGTCTACCAGCACCTCGCTTTATAGTACATGGCGTTATATATCATGCCAAACCTGTAACATCAAATTTTGCCTGTGCTCGCTCTCAAGAGTCCATCAAATATCTTGTTGTGCTTAAGATTCTCTCCTTGGAACAAAAAGTTCCAAGTAGCACGGGCTATTGTGATGTTGTGTACCTTGACTTTAGCAAAGCTTTTGATACAGTGCCACATGAAAGACTGATTAAAAAGATAGAGGCTCATGGTATTGGTGGTGCTATATTAAGCTGGATTAGGCATGGCTATACCAAAGGAAACAGAGAGTTAGTATAAATGGAGTCAAGTCAGAGTGGGAAATGTTGTAAGTGGAGTGCCTCAAGGCTCTGTCTTGGGCCCTCTGTTGTTTATAATATATATAAATGATTTAGATTCGGGTTTGACTAGTAACATTTGCAAATTTGCCGATGATACGAAAATCGGTAGGGAAATTAATTCGGAGGAGGACTCTCTATCACTTCAAGTTGATCTAGATAGGGTTTTGAAATGGTCAAAGGACTGGCAGATGCAGTTTAATGCTGATAAATGTAAAGTTCTGAGGCTAGGTAATGATGATAGAGTTACAAGATACGAGCTAGATGGTGTGAGATTGCGAAGTCGGATTGCGAAAGGGATCTGGGAGTTATAATTAGTAAGAATTTAAAACAAAAGGATCAATGCATGAAGGTTCGTA
>WNGS01001269.1:38878-49900 GCA_020271785.1 Procambarus virginalis | reverse complement strand
ATAAGGCAAATCGGACACTCGGATTTATTAATCGCAGCGTTAGTAACGAGACACCTGGTGGGTTCTCAGCTATATCTTGCTCTCGTTAGGCCCCATTTAGATTAGCAGTTCAGTTTTGGTCGCCATATTATAGAATGGATATAAATTCACTTGAACGGTGTCCAGCGTAGGATGACTAAGTTAATTCCCAATTAGAAATCTTTCATATGAAGAAAGATTAACAAAGCTTAATTTGCATTCACTGGAAAGGCGAAGAGTTAGGGGTGACATGATAGAGGTTTACAAGTGTGAATGGACATAACAAAGGGGATATTAATAGGGTATTAAAAGTATCCACAGGACAGAACGCGAAACAATGGGTATAATTGGATAGTTTAGATTTAGGAAAGACTTGGGTAAATACTGGTTCAGTAACAGGGTTGTTGATTTGTGGAACCAATTGCCGCATACATGTGGAGGTGGGGTCCCTCGATTGTTTCAAGCATGGGTTGGACATGTATATGAGTGGGATTGATTGGGGGTTATAAATAGGAGCTGCCTCGTATGGGCCAATAGGCCTTCTGCGTTGCCTTTATTCTTATGTTCTTATGTTCTTATGGTGAGCCCGATCCTGGTGACAAACATTAGCGGTAGTATGCAGTTAATAATATCCGTTTCTTTAGCCTTCACTAAGGACTTTAGGGAATCAACAACCTACTTAGGTTTTTGATAAGTATCATGGGATTATCCCCCCACAATTGTTTACTGTTGACCAAACACACACTAGAAAGGTAAGGGACGACGACGTTTCGCTCCGTCCTGGACCCATTCTCTCCAGTCTATGCTTGTTGCACTCCTGTGAGCCGCCGGGCGCTTGTTTTGGTGTCGAGGCAAGGAGATCGGCTACCCGCTGCTTACCCCCTGTACCTTATATTCATATATTTTGATGTCGAGTCATTTTAAATACACATTTATAGCCTTAGAGACCTGGGGGCCAGATTCACGAAGCAGTTACGCAAGCACTTACGAACCTGGGGCCAGATTCACGAAGCGTTAGCAAGCACTTACGAACCTGGGGCCAGATTCACGAAGCAGTTACGCAAGCACTTACGAACCTGGGACCAGATTCACGAAGCAGTTACGCAAGCACTTACGAACCTGGGGCCAGATTCACGAAGCAGTTACGCAAGCATTCACGAACTGGGGGCCAGATTCACGAAGCAGTTACGAAGCACTTATGAACCGGGGCCAGATTCACGAAGCAGTTACGCAAGCACTTACGAACCTGGGGCCAGATTCACGAAGCAGTTATGCAAGCACTTACGAACCTGGGGCCAGATTCACGAAGCAGTTACGCAAGCACTTACGAACGGGACCAGATTCACGAAGCAGTTACGCAAGCACTTACGACGGGGCCAGATTCACGAAGCAGTTACGCAAGCACTTACGAACCTGGGCCAGATTCACGAAGCAGTTACGCAAGACTTACGACCTGTCCATCTTTTCTCAATATTTGGCGGCTTTGTTTACAATTATTAAACAGTTAATGAGCTCCGAAGCACCAGGAGACTGTTTATAACAATAACAACAGTTGATTGGCAACTTTTCATGCTTGTAAACTGTTTAATAAATATAACCAAAGCCGTCAAAGATTGAGGAAAGATGTACAGTTCGTAAGTGCTTGCGTAACAGCTTCGTAAATCTGCCCCACACATCAGAAAAAGACATGAATTCAGCCGGATACCTTCGTTGGATTTAAGAGTCCCAGGATACGCCAAACGATCCCAGGATACCACTGCTCTCTGAACAACCCACTGCCCACACATGACAGGTAGTTGGAACAGATGCTCTCAGACTCCTGTAATGAAGCCACTTCTCAGGGCTACCTCCTTGGTTAGATTACCTAGGGTAGTCATCAACTCGAATCACTATCATTCCATATCCCAGGCTGAACTACCACTTAGGGAAGGTCCGTCCACCTTCCCACCTGTCGCTGATAGCTAAGTCTGCCTTCCGTCAAATCTGAATTTCATGCCATCATACCCAAGGGTTTGAGGCTGCTGGTACAAGTCCTTGGCCCCCGCCTTTGCAGTGTTCCTCTGCCACCGGTCCAGCAGCTGGTCAGCAACCTGGTCCAGCACCTGGTCCAGTACCTGGCCAGCACCTGGCTCCAGCACATCAACACTACTAGCAAATATCATTTACTCCTCCTGGAAGGCTACCTAGCGGCAGCCATGGTGGCCACCCAGACTAAACACAAGGCCCAGCTGGGCCCTCCCAGAGAACTCCCTCCCTGCTTAGTACCTCACGCGACGTAACAAGACCAGCCAGGAAGGTAACGCCCGGGCCCGTCATCTTTCCCTCACAAATGGCTGCCCCTCGCCAGCCTACCATCTGGAGGACCAGCAATAATAGACATTACTCGAAGGATCAAAACTCGACCTGTCCTTAAGCTGCATACCGGCGTCCTTCGGTCGAGGAACCCCCAAATACTCCCCACGACTAACCCAATTCGAGAGCATGCATTACAACCTCTTGTACAGACGACCGGTTCGAGCTACCTTACGGAGAAACGTCCCATCTTTGCATTTACGTCAGTCCATCTATTGGCAATTATTCGTTTTTTTGTCTTTTCCGTTTTTTTGCTAGCGCGCGCCCGTGGGTTAGAAATATCTGCGGATTTCTGTTATTGAGGATCGTTTTGGGGCTGTTAGAGCGGCAAGAGTGATGGCTGTGGGAACGACCGTGAAGGTGATTTTCCCTCGTTTGGTGACAGGTGATTGATGGATGATCTGGTCTGGCGGCGGTGGTTGGGAGGGGGGGGGTAGGGGGTAGTGGTGGTGGTGGTGGGTAGTGGTGGTGGTGGTGGTGGGTCGTGGTAGTGGTGGTTTTGGTGTGTAGTGGTGGTGGTGGTGGTAGTAGTGGTAGTGGGTAGTGGTGGTGGTGGGTAGTGGTGGTGATGAGTAGTGGTGGTGGTGGTGGGGAGTGGTGGTGGTGGTGGTGGTGGTGGTGGTAGGTAGTGATGGTGGTGGTGGGTAGTGGTGGTGGGTGGGGGGGAGTGGTGGTGGTGGTTAGTGGAGGGTGGTGGTGGGGGGGGGGGTTGTGGTGGTGATGGTATGAGAGGTTGTTGTAGTGATGGGGAGGTTGTGGTGGTGGGAAGGGTTGTGTTGATGGTGTGTGTGTGTGTAGGTGTTGAAGGTGGTGGTGGTGGGTAGTGGTGATGGTGTGCAATGAACCTTCACTGATATCATCAAAAGATGAGTGAAATACAGTTAAACCCCTCAACCCCCCCCCTGCCCCTTACATCACTGGACAAGAGAAGAGTCTGAGGAGACATGATTACCACCTACACAATTCTCATAGAAACTGACACACAGAGACAAGCGAGACAAAAGTGAATAAATAATACTCAAATGAGCCTCAGAGACATTAATAAGAATTAGTTCAGTATCAGAATAGTTAAGAAATAGACTGTAATAGGCAGTGATGTGGTGGAGGCAGACGCCATTCACAGTGTCATCTTTTAACAGCTTTCAATGTCATATTTTCCTATGGTATTATCTCCTTTATCTCTCCTTCAATTATCCCATTTTCCACCCTCCGTTCATCTTGTCTCACCTTTCGAGTAACTGGTGCCACAGAGCTGGGTTTGACAAGGATTTAAAGGATGAGGGGCCTGACAGCTGAGTAGACAGCGCTTCGGATTCGTAGTCCTGAGGTTCCGGGTTCGATCCCCGGTGGAGGCGGAGACAAATAGGCAAAAAGTTTCTTTTACCCTGATGTCACCTGTTCACCTAGCAGTAAATAGGTACCTGGGAGTTAGACAGACAGCTGCTACGGGCTGCTTCCTGGGGGTGTGTAACAAAAAGGAGGCCTGGTGGAGGACCGGGCCGCAGGGACGCTAAGCCCCGTAAATCATCTCAAGATAACCTCAAGATTCCGACCTGCTTGTAACTTTGTTGTCCGAGTACCTCAATCAAAGATAACAACAAGATGAAAGCAGGGAACTGGGGTAGAACAGAGGGAAGGAACTTTGCACAACCTCTTGAACCATTGGGGGATCGAACGCTGACCTGCCAGAAGCAAAGCCGTCGCTGTATACGCACCGGTGCAAGGGTTGTTTTTAAGATAACAAGTTCTGATAGCTCATATAGCGTAAGAGCTATATGAGCAGAAGCACATCACACGCTCAGGCTCCAAGCACCGCTAATCCATCCACTTCTCTCAAGATTAGCATTTTAAAAGAATTACAATCACCTGTGGGTACAAGTGACAGGCTGAACAACCCAGCGGGTTTTCTTCCTATTGGGCAGTGTTGTACATGCTGCTATGGCGGTGTGTCCACTCACAGGATGAGTGAGTGACGCTGCCCAATACTGTCACTATGGCGGTGTGTCCACTCACAGGATGAGTGACGCTGCCCATACTGTCACTATGGCGGTGTGTCCACTCACAGGATGAGTGACGCTGCCAATACTGTCACTATGGCGATGTGTCCACTCACAGGATGAGTGGCGCTGCCCAATACTGTCACTGCTTCATTCTACCTTCCTCCTAGCCCCTAGATCTACTCCAGGCTTCCCTCTAGCCCTTAGATCTACTCCAGCTTCCTCCTACCCTTAGATCTACTCCAGGCTTCCTCCTAGCCCTTAGATCTACTCCAGCTTCCTCCTAGCCTTAGATCTACTCCAGGCTTCCTCCTAGCCCTTAGATCTACTCCAGGCTTCCTCCTAGCCCTTAGATCTACTCCAGGCTTCCTCCTAGCCCCTAGATCTACTCCAGGCTTCCTCCTAGCCCTAGATCTACTCCAGGCTTCCTCCTAGCCCTTAGATCTACTCCAGACTTCCTCCTAGCCCCTAGATCTACTCCAGGCTTCCTCCTAGCCCTTAGATCTACTCCAGGCTTCCTCCTAGCCCTTAGATCTACTCCAGGCTTCCTCCTAGCCCTTAGATCTACTCCAGCTTCCTCCTAGCGCCTAGATCTACTCCAGGCTTCCTCCTAGCCCCTAGATCTACTCCAGGCTTCCTCCTAGCCCCTAGATCTACTCCAGGCTTCCTCCTAGCCCCTTGATCTACTCAAGGCTTCCTCCTAGCCCCTTGATCTACTCCAGGCTTCCTCCTAGCCCCTTGATCTACTCCAGGCTTCCTCCTAGCGCCTAGATCTACTCCAGACTCCTCCTAGCCCCTAGATCTACTCCAGGCTTCCTCCTAGCCCCTAGATCTACTCCAGGCTTCCTCCTAGCGCCTAGATCTACTCCAGACTTCCTCCTAGCCCCTAGATCTACTCCAGGCTTCCTCTTAGCCCCTAGATCTACTCCAGGCTTCCTCCTAGCCCCTAGATCTACTCCAGCTTCCTCCTAGCGCCTAGATCTACTCCAGGCTTCCTCCTAGCGCCTAGATCTACTCCAGGCTTCCTCCTAGCCCCTTGATCTACTCCAGGCTTCCTCCTAGCCCCTAGATCTACTCCAGGCTTCCTCCTAGCCCCTAGATCTACTCCAGGCTTCCTCCTAGCCCCTAGATCTACTCCAGGCTTCCTCCTAGCCCCTTGATCTACTCAAGGCTTCCTCCTAGCCCCTTGATCTACTCCAGGCTTCCTCCTAGCCCTTGATCTACTCCAGGCTTCCTCCTAGCGCCTAGATCTACTCCAGGCTTCCTCCTAGCCCCTGATCTACTCCAGGCTTCCTCCTAGCCCTAGATCTACTCCAGGCTTCCTCCTAGCCCCTAGATCTACTCCAGACTTCCTCCTAGCGCCTAGATCTACTCCAGGCTTCCTCCTAGTCTAGATCTACTCCAGACTTCCTCCTAGCCCCTAGATCTACTCCAGGCTTCCTCCTAGCGTCTTGATCTACTCCAGGCTTCCTCCTAGCCCCTAGATCTACTCGAGGCTTCCTCCTAGCGTCTAGATCTACTCCAGGCTTCCTCCTAGCCCCTAGATCTACTCCAGGCTTCCTCCTAGCCCTTGATCTACTCCAGGCTTCCTCCTAGCGCCTAGATCTACTCGAGGCTTCCTCCTAGCCCCTTGATATACTCCAGGCTTCCTCCTAGCCCCTAGATCTACTCCAGGCTTCCTCCTAGCCCCTTGATCTACTCCAGGCTTCCTCCTAGCCCCTTGATCTACTCCAGGCTTCCTCCTAGCCCCTTGATCTACTCCAGGCTTCCTCCTAGCCCCTAGATCTACTCCAGGCTTCCTCCTAGCCCTAGATCTACTCCAGGCTTCCTCCTAGCCCCTTGATCTACTCCAGGCTTCCTCCTAGCCCCTAGATCTACTCCAGGCTTCCTCCTAGCCCCTTGATCTACTCAAGGCTTCCTCCTAGCCCCTTGATCTACTCCAGGCTTCCTCCTAGCCCCTTGATCTACTCCAGGCTTCCTCCTAGCGCCTAGATCTATCGAGGCTTCCTCCTAGCCCCTTGATATACTCCAGGCTTCCTCCTAGCCCCTAGATCTACTCCAGGCTTCCTCCTAGCCCCTAGATCTACTCCAGACTTCCTCCTAGCGCCTAGATCTACTCCAGGCTTCCTCCTAGCGTCTAGATCTACTCCAGACTTCCTCCTAGCCCCTAGATCTACTCCAGGCTTCCTCCTAGCGTCTTGATCTACTCCAGGCTTCCTCCTAGCCCCTAGATCTACTCGAGGCTTCCTCCTAGCGTCTAGATCTACTCCAGGCTTCCTCCTATCCCCTAGATCTACTCGAGGCTTCCTCCTAGCCCCTTGATCTACTCCAGGCTTCCTCCTAGCGCCTAGATCTACTCGAGGCTTCCTCCTAGCCCCTAGATCTACTCCAGGCTTCCTCCTAGCCCCTAGATCTACTCCAGGCTTCCTCCTAGCCCCTAGATCTACTCCAGGCTTCCTCCTAGCCCTTGATCTACTCCAGGCTTCCTCCTAGCCCCTAGATCTACTCCAGGCTTCCTCCTAGCCCCTTGATCTACTCCAGGCTTCCTCCTAGCCCCTTGATCTACTCCAGGCTTCCTCCTAGCCCCTAGATCTACTCCAGGCTTCCTCCTAGCCCCTTGATCTACTCCAGGCTTCCTCCTAGCCCCTTGATCTACTCCAGGCTTCCTCCTAGCCCCTTGATCTACTCCAGGCTTCCTCCTAGCCCCTAGATCTACTCCAGGCTTCCTCCTAGCCCCTTGATCTACTCCAGCTTCCTCCTAGCCCCTAGATCTACTCCAGGCTTCCTCCTAGCCCCCTTGATCTACTCCAGGCTTCCTCCTAGCCCTTTCTACTCCAGGCTTCCTCCTAGCCCCTTGATCTTCTCCAGGCTTCCTCCTAGCCCCTTGATCTACTCCAGGCTTCCTCCTAGCCCCTAGATCTACTCAAGGCTTCCTCCTAGCCCCTAGATCTACTCCAGGCTTCCTCCTAGCCCCTAGATCTACTCCAGGCTTCCTCCTAGCCCCTAGATCTACTCCAGGCTTCCTCCTAGCCCCTAGATCTACTCCAGGCTTCCTCCTAGCCCCTAGATCTACTCAAGGCTTCCTCCTAGCCCCTAGATCTACTCAAGGCTTCCTCCTAGCCCCTAGATCTACTCCAGACTTCCTCCTAGCGTCTAGATCTACTCCAGGCTTCCTCCTAGCCCCTAGATCTACTCCAGGCTTCCTCCTAGCCCCTTGATCTACTCCAGGCTTCCTCCTAGCCCCTAGATCTACTCAGGCTTCCTCCTAGCCCCTAGATCTACTCCAGGCTTCCTCCTAGCCCTTTGATCTACTCCAGGCTTCCTCCTAGCCCCTTGATCAACCTGGCAGTGATAGCTGATACTAGTCAGAAATACTGTTATGAACACTGATAAAAGGTCACCACAATAGTTTATATATATATATATATATATATATATAGATATATATATAATATTATATATATATATATATATATATATATAGGTTTACCCTAAGACGTATATCTCACGGTGGTTCAGGGGTAAACATCGACTTGAAAGTCAAATATGAATTGGTTCGATATTGATCAATATTAAACATAATTTGTTCCTAATATACGTAAATGATTTAAGTAAATGATATAATTTAATTGATGGGTAAACAAAGTATGTAAATGCTGTGTAATAATAGATGTAAATTATGTGTAAATGATATTCTAAAGTTGTAAAATGTATAGATTAGCCTAAATAATTTATTAAATCATCTGATGGAGAGAAATGCAAGGAGTTAATCAACCAATCAATCAATCAATAGCAAACCAATCCATCATCAACTAACCAACCCACACATCAAAGACTAAACCACTCACCCTGTTATCCAGTCATGAAAATCAACCAACTAGTTAACTCATCCACTCACCACTCCTGTCGACTCATTCAACCAACCACCTTACTCATCCAACTCAACCAGCCACCCTACCAACCACTCCAGCCAGCCATGAAATGACCTAGATCCTCCGCCATAGCCCGCAAGCACAATTAGGTGATTACACACACACACAACACACACACACACACACACACACACCACACACACACACACACACCACATACATACACACACACACACGCATGCGCGCGCGCACACACACCACACACACACAACAGGAAAAAATAAAATTAGGCAGGAAAGAGAAGGGTGGGCCGACTGCATTTTCCTGGATTGCCAAAAAGCCTTTGACACAGTACCGCACAAAAGGCTGTTAAAAAGTTGGAGCAACAGGCAGAGTAAAAGGGAAGGTGCTCCAGTGGATAAGGGAGTACTTAAGCAACAGGAACAGCGAGTAACGGTGAGGGGGAGACATCAGAGTGGCGAGATGTCACCAGCGGAGTCCCACAGGCTCAGTACTTGGACCCATCCTGTTTCTAATATATGTGAACGATCTTCCGGAGGGTATAGACTCATTCCTCTCAATGTTTGCTGATGATACAAATTATGAGAGAATCAAGACGGATGAAGATAGACAGAGACTACAGGATGACCTGGATAAACTGGAGGAATGGTCTAGAAAATGGCTGCTAAAGTTCAACTCGGGAAAGTGTAAGGTGATGAATTAGGAGAAGGGAGCAGGAGGCTGAACACAAGGTATCATTTGGGAGGGGAAATCCTGCAAGAGTCAAATAGAGAGAAAGATCTGGGAGTTGATATCACACCGAACCTGTCCCCAGAAGCCCACATCAAAAGAATATCATCAGCGGCATATGCTAGACTGGCCAACATAAGAACTGCCTTTAGTAATTTGTGTAAGGAATCTTTCAGAACCCTGTATACCACTTATTTAAGACCAATCCTGGAGTATGCAGCTCCAGCCTGGAGTCCATACCTAGTTAACACAAGACAAAGTTAGAGAAGATTCAGCGGTATGCCACCAGGCTCGTCCCGGAACTGAGAGGATTGAGCTACGAGGAAAGGCTAAAGGAGCTGAACCTCACATCCCTGGAAAACAGCTGAGTAAGGGGAGACATGATAACCACCTACAAAATTCTCAGGGGAATTGACAGGCGGACAAAGACAAACTCTTCACCACGGGTGGACACGAACAAGGGGACACAGGTGGAAACTTAGTACCCAGATGAGCCACAGAGACGTTAGAAAGAATTTTTTCAGTGTCAGAGTAGTTAATAATGGAATGCACTAGGAAGTGATGTGGTGGAGGCTGACTCCATACACAGTTTCAAATGTAGATATGATAGAGCCCAGTAGGCTCAGGAATCTGTACACCTGTTGATTGACAGTTGAGAGGCGGGACCAAAGAGCCAAAGCTCAACCCCCGCAAGCACAATTAGGTGAGTACAATTAGGTGAGTACACACACACACACACACACACACACACACACACACACACACACACACACACACACACCACACACACACACACACACACACACACAATAATAGTGGAGAATCACATCATAAACCTGGAGAACAAGGCTGGTGGACACCACCACGCAACCAGTCTTCCTTAAGAACAAACTTTTCCAAGGAAAAAATGTGAGCAAGACAACCAGGGTCCAGATTCACGAAGCAGTTACGGAAGCACTTACGAACCTGGGGCCAGATTCACTAGGCAGTTATGCAAGTGCTTACGAACCAGGGTCCAGATTCACGAAGCAGTGACGCAAGCACTTACGAACGTGTACAGCTTTCCTTTCAATCTTTGACGGCTTTGTTACATTTATTAAACGTTTACAAGCATGAAACTTGCCAATCAACTGTTGTTATTGTTATAAACACGCTCCTGGTGCTTCGGAGCTCATTAACTGTTTAAATTGGAAACAAAGCCGAAAAAGATTGAGAAAAGATGGACAGGTTCGTAAGTATTTGCGTAACTGCTTCGTGAATATGGCCCAGGTTCGTAAGTGCTTGCGTACTGCTTCGTGAATCTGGCCCCTCGTAAGTGCTTGCGTAACTGCTTCGTGAATCTGGCCCTTCGTAAGTGCTTGCGTAACTGTTTCGTGAATCTGGCCCTTCGTAAGTGCTTGCGTAACTGCTTCGTGAATCTGGCCCTTCGTAAGTGCTTGCGTAACTGCTTCGTTATCTGGCCCTTCGTAAGTGCTTGCGTAACTGCTTCGTGAATCTGGCGCTTCGGAAGTGCTTGCGTAACTGCTTCGTGAATCTGGCCCTTCGTAAGTGCTTGCGTAACTGCTTCGTGAATCTGGCCCTTAGTAAGTGCTTCGTAACTGCTTCGTGAATCTGGCCCTTCGGAAGTGCTTGCGTAACGGCTTCGTGAATCTGGCCCTTCGGAAGTGCTTGCGTAACTGCTTCGTGATCTGGCCCTTCGGAAGTGCTTGCGTAACTGCTTCGTGAATCTGGCCCTTCGTAAGTGCTTGCGTAACTGCTTCGTGAATGTGGCCCTTCGGAAGTGCTTGCGTAACTGCTTCGTGAATGTGGCCCTTCGGAAGTGCTTGCGTAACTGCTTCGTGAATGTGGCCCTTCGTAAGTGCTTGCGTAACTGCTTCGTGAATGTGGCCCTTCGGAAGTGCTTGCTAACTGCTTCGTGAATGTGCCCTTCGGAGTGCTTGCGTAACTTCTTGATGAATTCGGTTCCATACTATCAAGTTACACTAGTCATCGTCATCACCGTCACTCAGTAATAACACACTTCTCAGTCGTAG
>WNGS01001268.1:77604-101186 GCA_020271785.1 Procambarus virginalis | reverse complement strand
CTTGCAGGCATATACCTTGCCACTGAATTTTTAAAGACAAAGGCAGTGGACTTATATACTGTGACTCGCAGAGTGCACTACTGGCATTGAACGCACATAGTGTGACACCCAGAAACAGTCAGTGATATTCGAATGAATGTTTTAGCTGCTAAAGAAAACAGATTTGAAATTAAATTCCTATGGATACCATCACATGTTGGCATCTCAAGGCATGACACTGTTGATATGCTTGCAAAGACAGCCTGTAGAAAACCAGTGGTAGAAATTGATATGGGTGTTTCATTAGCAGTGACAAAGAAATACTTAAACAAATATCTAATGAAGATCTCACCGACCTAACAAATTCACAAAGACCTGAAAGTTGTAGCATTAAATATTATGATAGATATCGTGAGGAGACATTCACATATGGGACTAATAGAACAAGAACCCGGCAATGTGATGTTATAGTGGCCAGAATACGCCTGGGATATAGACGTATGGCAGCTTTCTCAAAACCCAAATGTCGAGTACACAATGTGTCAACTTTGTGAAAGAGAAAACATGCACTCTCTTGAACATTATATTGTAGAATGTCCCTATTTGCTGACTTTCGCCCCCTGGGCTGAGGTATGCTGAACTGTGTAATTACTATATGAGTACTGGAACACTTGATGATATTGGACTTGTACCCAAGATTGACCATGTAATGTATCAATTATACAATGTATGTTTGTGATAAACTATATAACCTGAGCTTGTAAAGCACCTTAATCACCTTCAGTGATTAAGTGCTTAATTGCACACTAGTTTCTCTGTCAGCTATCTCACCCTGTCAGAGTAAAAGACAAATGTATGTGAATGCATGTGTGTGTATATGCATGTATATATGTATATGTACGTATATATGTGTGTGTATGTATATGTATGTGTATAAAGTACTTATGGAAGCTGATCAGAATTGCATTTCACCTTTGTAAATGCACATTAATGACACTTCAAACACTTTATGTAAGGCATACGTAAATCTGTGTATCTATCTATCTATGTATTTCCGTATGTAGGTTAGCTTAGCATTTTAAAAGTACGAATCACCTTCTGTGGTGATTGTTCAATAAATCTTTGAACTATATGTTTAATGATCTCTAACCCTGTCCATGGAGGACAGAAGAAAATGTATATATGCTGGTTAGCATTGTAAATGTGTGGCCACGTCTGTGGTAGAAAAAAAAAAAAACGCCAGTGGGAGCTCAACAAATTATTAATAAAAAGTTCAATCCGGATTATCCACAATGGAAAACTGTCCCTCGGGTCACTGTACTTGCTACACCGCTGCTTCTCATCCTCAACCTACGGGCTCACCATAGACCGTGCTACTTGGAACTTTTTGTTCCAAGTAGCGAATCTTAAACAACAACAACAACATTCTCATCCTTACATCTGACATAGACAAGGATACAAACTGTAGTTACTGTATCATGACTGGCACATGACACTAACATTTCCATGAGAGTAGATCAACCTGTCCTCTTACAAAGAACGTCGCTTTTCGCTCGTATGCGTGATATGAGGACAAAAAATTGTCGTACTAGAAAATGGAAGAGGCTCGCGAAAGGGACGTATTGTCCCGTTTTCTGTTTTGGGTTCTCTGGTAGGTTAGGAGAGGACCCTTTACTTTGACCGTTTTCTTGACGTTGGAAAACCGTAGGAGGGCGGGGCTGAGTAGACCATAGACGACACAGCAAGCCTCCAATCTGCTGTTAATCACGTCTCTCAATGTACCGCAGAAAATAATATATTTAATGAAGATCAGTTCCAGCTCCTGCGCTATGGAAAAAACGGAAATATGAAAACGGAAATCATATATAAAACAGAATCAAATTACGCTATAAAAGTATGAAGTAATGTAGAGAAAACAGGAGTAATCATGTCGGAAGATCTTACCTCTTAAAGAACACCATAAAGTAGCTGTCACGATTGCAAGAAAAATGACAGGTTGGATAACAAGGACCTTCGGAACAAGGGATGCCACACCAATGATGCTTTTCTAGACCATAGTGGGCTCTCTAGAGTGGACTATTGTTGCACACTTGCACACACGCTCGAGAAATCGCTGACGTAGAGGAGAGCTTTTACTGCCAGAATCCACTCTATTAAAATTTGAATTATTGTGACCGATTCAAATGTTAAAATTTGTATTCCCTAGAGCACATGCAACAGATAGATAGAAATCTACACTTGTAAAATATTAAGAACATAAGAATGAAGATAACTGCAGAAGGCATATTGGCCCATACGAGGCAACTCCTATTTGTATACACCTAAACTCATTCCTATATATGTCTAACCAACGCTTGAAACAATCAAGGGATCCTACTTCTATTATGTTCCTCGGTAATTGGTTCCACAAATCAACAACCCTATTACTTAACCAGTATTTACCCAGGTCTTTCCTATATCTAAACTTATCCAATTTATACGCATAGTTTCGTGTTCTATTTTGTGTTGATACTTTTGATACCCTATTAATTAATAACTCCCAGATCCCTTTCGCAATCTGACTTCGCAATCTCAACACCATCTAGCTCGTATCTAGTAACTCTATCATCATTACCTAGCCTCAAAACCTTACATTTGTCGGCATCTGCCAGTCTTTTGACCATTTCAAAACCCTATTTAGATCGTCTTTAAGAGTCTTTTTCCGTGTTTATCCCCCCCCCCCCCGATTTTGTATCATTGGCAAATTTGAAAATATTGCTGCTCAAACCTGAATCTAAATCATTATATATATATATATATATATATATATATATATATATATATATATATATATATATATATTTATTTATTTATTTATATTATGAATAATAGAGGTCCCAGGACACAACCTGTGGAGGACAGGCTCAGGACAGAGTAAGTGGAGCCTTGAGGCACTCCACTTACAACATTATCCCACTCTGACTTAACTCCATTTATACTAACTCTCTGTTTCCTTTGGTATAGCCATGCCCTAATCCAGCTTAATATAGCGCCCCCAATACCATGAGCCTCTATCTTTTTTAATCAGTCTTTCATGTGGCACTGTATCAAAAGCTTTGCTAAAGTCAAGGTACACAACATCACAATCCTTACCACTATCAACTGCCTCAACTATGCTGGAATAAAAAGATAGCAAATTTGTTAAACATGAACGGCCATTTGTAAAACCATGTTGCGACTCGTATATTAATTTATGTTTTTCAAGATGAAGACGAATTGTATTTGCAATTATCGATTCAAGTAACTTTCCCACAATAGACGTTAAGCTAATTGACTGATAGTTTGACACAAGAGATCTATCTTCTTTCTTGAAAATTAGAACCACATTAGCAACCTTCCACGACTCTGGCACTCAGCCTGACTCTAATGATTTATTAAATATGGTTGACAATGGCTCGCAAAGCTCCTCTTTGCATTCCTTAAGCACCCTGGCAAACACTTCGTCTAACCCTGGGAATTTGCCAGACAGTCTGGCCGAATCCTGATTTCAGTAACGTTGCGGTAAGTGCAATAATATCTATTTTTCTGTGCAGACAAGAGCATTTAAATCGTTTATTTTGTTTCTTAGACTCTTACTGTTCGTGTAATATACCCTAAGTGACTTGTTAATTTGAGGCTCTTCTCTTTCCCTTTTCATTTTGCCAATTTGTTTTCTCCACAAACACATTCTTTTATTACCTCCCCTCTCCACATCAATTCCCATACCATTATCTACTAACAGTTTAAACCCAAACAACCCCTCCCACCACAGGTTCCAACAAGCTGGCAACAGCAACAACCTCAGCCCTCGATAAATAAGAACCTACTAATCTAATCATACAAAAACATATTAGAGGGACTTCACCCTACGGCACCTGAAAGGGAAGCGCCTAGCTTGTACAGTTATATTAGAGAGAATCCTGGGAAGTAGCCTAAATGAACAGGCACATGCAAATGACCTGCTTACGAATGTGCGACAAATTTGCCTTAAACCAGCAAATAGTAGAACCAACTAGGAAGGAGAACACGCTAGACCTCATTTTCACTAATGAGGTCTAGCTGATCAATTCATCATTTTCACTAATGATGAATTGATCAGGAACATAATGATTACAAATACCTGTTACTCAGATCACAACCTAATTGAAGTTCTGACAAGCATGGGGGAGCAGACCTGCACAAACAGTACCGTGCCCCAGGGGAGGGGAATTCAGTAAATTCAATTTTAATAATGAACAGATTAACTGGGAACAAATAAACCAGGACCTCACAGAAATAAGCTTGGAAGAACAACTAGAAAATGTAAACCTGAACCAGTGCCTGGAAGAAATAAGCTCAGTAGCACTAGAAATATGTTCAAACCTCATACCCCTAAGAAAAAAGAGGAAGAGATGCAGATTGGAACGGGAACGTCGTTCCCTATATAGGCGAAGAAAACGAATCGCGGAACAACTTGAGAGTTGCACCCTGTCTCAAGAACGGCGAAGAAGGTTAGGTAGAGAAATAGAAACTATTGAACTCAAGCTACAAGAATCATACAAAATTCAAAAGAGACAAAGAGAGCAAAAGGCCATAGGTGAAATAGAGAGAAATCCGAAAAAAATTCTCCTATGCAAAATCAAGATAAAAACTACATTTATTATCGGGCCCCTGCAAAAGGAGATGGAACGTTTACTGATGACAACAAAGAAATGAGCGAAATACTGTGGAATCAGTTTGGCTCTGTTTTCAGCAAGCCACCAGACACACCGAAGATTGATAACCAAAATGAATTTTTCATGGATGTGATACCCACATGAAATCATATATCAAACGTCACCCTATCCCCACTGGATTCTGAAGAAGCCAGAGACAGTATGCCTATGCACTCTGCACCAGGCCCGGATTCTTGGAACTCCATATTCATCAAGAACTGTAAAAAAAAACTCACAGGCCCTTCACATTCTTTGGAGACAAAGCCTAGATACTGGCGTTATCCCTGACATTAAAAACAGCAGAAACAGCACCATTCATTAAATGAGGAAATAAGGCAGAGGCAAGAAACTAGACAAATAGCACTAACATCACATCATACAAATCTTTGAAAGAGTGGTAAGAAGTAAGATCACATGGAATCACAGCATCTCCATAACCCCGGACAACATGGTTTCAGAACAGGGCGCTCTTGCCTGTCACAGGACCACTATGATATAGCATTAGATGCTATGGAAGACAAACAAAACGCTGATATAATTTACACAGATTTTGCAAAATCCTTCGAGAAATGTGACCATGGTGTTATTGCACATAAAATGCGTTCAAAAAGAATTACCGGAAAAATAGGCAGATGGATCTACAATTTCCTGACTAACAGAACCCAATGTGTAATAGTCAACAAAATAAAATCCGGTCCATCAACCGTGAAGAGCTCAGTCCCCCAGGGTACTGTGCTTGCTCCAGTACTTTTTCTCATCCTCATATCGGACATAGACAAGAACACAATCTATAGTAATGTACCATCCTTTGCAGATGACACTAGGATCTTCATGAGATTAGGATGAGCCGGTTGGGCGAGCGGACAGCACACTAGACTTGTGATCCTGTGGTCCCGGGTTCGATCCCGGGCGCCGGCGAGGAACAATGGGCAGAGTTTCTTTCTCCCTATGCCCCTGTTACCTAGCAGTAAAATAGGTACCTGGGTGTTAGTCAGCTGTCACGGGCTGCTTCCTGGTGGTGCAGGCCTGGTCGATGACCGGGCCGCGGGGACACTAAAAAAAAAGGCCCCGAAATCATCTCAAGATAACCTCAAGATAACTCAAGATAGATAACATAGAGGAGACAACAAACCTCCAATCAGATGTAAATTAGGTCTTTGTATGGGCTACAGAAAATAGTATGGTATTTAGTGAAGATAAGTTCCAGCTCATGCGCTATGGAAAAAATGAAAATATGAAAACAGAAACCACGTACAAAACGCAATCAAATCATAACATAGAACGAAAAAGCAATGTAAAGGATCTGGGTGTACTCATGTCGGAAGACCTTACCTTTAAAGAACACGATAAAGTAGCCGTCACAGTTGTAAGAAAAATGACAGGTTGGATAACAAGAACTTTTCAAACAAGAGATGCTGTACCGATGATGGTACTTTTCAAGACGCTAGTGACCTCTTAGAGTGGAGTACTGCTGCACAATGACAGCCCCTTTCAAAGCTGGAGACATTGCTGACCTGGAGAGCGTGCAGAGATCATTTACCGCTAGAATCCACTCAGTAAAACATCTAAAGTACTGGGACCGACTAAAGAGCCTAAATCTGTATTCTCTTGAGCGCAGGCGGGAGAGATACATCATAATTTACACGTGGACAATAGTAGAGGGGCTGGTCCCAAACCTGCACACAGAAATAACACCACATGAGACTAGAATAGAATTCAATAGAGAATGCGATAAACATCTGATGATGATGATACATGATCTTCAAAAGATGTGATTCATATGTCAGGCTGCGAGCAGCCGCGTCCAAGATTCTCGTTGACCAGACCTCCAACCAGGGCACCCGGTTAGAGACCGGGCCGTGGGGACATTGATTCCCAGAACCATTGGAGGGTAACCACAGGGTAACCATAGGTCTCTATTCACCATCTATGCCCTCTAGTATACGATAGTTGCTGATCAGCCAGGCTATGATGGATATGTGGGCTGTGGACTAGGAAGACCAACAGCCTCACAGGCCAGAGAGTCACCAGGGAAGACTGGCCACAGGCCAGGCTGCCGCAAATAAAACAACTCTTGAAACTCTCCAACAGGTTATCACGACACACAAGCATAAGTGTCGGGAGTCACTGCATTAGTAAGCCGAGAGCTATAAGGCAGTGCTCGGGAGCTAGCACTTGACGCATTAGGCACATATAGGTAAAGTCTTGAGACCACTGTTAGTGGTATGGTGTTTTTGTCGGCTAAGTGTTCTCTGGTCACACTCTGAAATTTCACCCACGTCCGCATTGTGGCTGTGTACCTCCTATTTGTGCCTGAGGATCGAGCACTAGCTCTTGGCCCCTAGCTGCTGGTTGACTAATGCAATGACTCCAGATCTATTGTCGTATCATAGATACAGCTACTGTACCCGTTCATCAGAGGTCCGCGGCTGTTCAACGTCCTCCCAACGACTATAAGAAATATTGTCGGAACAACCGTGGACATCTTCAAGAGGAAACTAGACTGTTTTCTAAAAGAAGTTCCGGACCAGCCGGGCTGTGGTGGGTATGTGGGCCTGCGGGCCGCTCCAAGCAACAGCCTAGTGGACCAAACTCTCACAAGTCAATCCTGGCCTCGGGCCGGGCTTGGGGAGTAGAAGAACTCCCAGAACCCCATCAACCAGGTATATCTACTTTTAAAGTTATGAATGGATTTTGTCTCTTCAACCTGCTCTTTTAGTTCATTCTATTTTCTCACTACTCTTACGCTAAAATAAAACTTTCTGACAACTAAAGCTTGCCTGAATCTCAAGCTTCCATGGACGTCCTCTTGTATTATTGGTGTTCCCTGCGAACATTTTCTCTTTTTCTGCTGTTAGTCCCTTGTTAAGTATTTTATATACATCTTTATCATGTCTTCTCTTTCCTCCTTTCTAGCGCCGTCAGGTTTAGTTCCTTCAATCTCTCTTCGTACCTCATCCCTCGCAATTCTGGGACAAATCTCGTTGCAAATTTCCGAATCTTTTCGAGTTTCCCTGCGTTTTTTTTTAAGACGGGGGCTGGAGGACGGGGCAGCGTACGCTGAAACTGGCCTCGCATGGCGGTATACGGTGATCTAAAAACCTCCGTATTCAAGTTTCTGAAGGATGTTTTGACTTTTGTCAGAGTAGAGTATGCGGCTGACGTTAATCTATTCGCATGAGCCTCTGGAGTTAAGTTTGATGTTATGTCCAGTCTCAGGTCCTTGTCTCTAGTCGTTATAGGGAGGTAGTTCCCCTTCATCATGTATTGGCCTTTCGGTCTCCTGGCACCTGTTCCCATACAAGACTCACCTCCTGTAGACAAGTCATTTACATAAATGGGGAATAGTATGGGTCCCAGGAGTGATCCTTGAGGCACCCCGCTTGTTACTCTACGCCAGACCGACTTCTTGCCCCTCTCTGTTCCTCTCTGACTCCTGTTTGGTAATTCTTTTACCTATGTTAGTGCTTTTCCACGTATTCCCGCCTGCCTCGGGAATTAGTAATCTCATGTGTGCTATTATATCAAATGTTTTTTAGCAGTCAAGAAATATGCAATCTGTCCAACCTATGTTTTGCCATTTTTCCATTACCTTATCAGAGAACTCCAACAGGTTCGTCAGGCACGATTTCCTTTCCCTAAAGTCTTATAGCTTGTTTACCTACCTAATTCTCTCCATCTTTGTAACTAGTTTTATCCTTATTATTCTCATGAATACTTTGTATGAGATGCTCGTCAGTGACACTGGTCTGTAGTTAAGTGCTTCTTCTCCTTTCTCCTTTCCTATAAATAGGCACCACGTTTGCCTCTTTCCAGCAGGAGGGCAATTTCCCCTTTATAAGTGACTCATTCAAAATTAGTGCAAGAGGTGTGAGCCGCTTGCCCCTCAACGTGCCTCTGATGAATTCAGCAAAAATCTATCCTGCAAATCTGCAGGATGCAGAATTTTGGCGAATCTGCATATTTGTTAAAAATCTACATATTTTCGGTATAAAAATTCTTAATTTAAAACTCTAAATATGTGCGATGAGCCAGAATTCCGCACAAAAATAACGTTCAAGAGTCATTTCTGATGGGCATCGTATTTGAAAACTGCAGAGGAAACCTGCTTCTTCTACCACCCATGGTGATAGTGTGTATGGTCCTGTCAGTAGCTATGGTGTGTGTGTGTGTGTGTGTGTGTGTGTGTGTGTGTGTGTGTGTGTGTGTGTGTGTGTGTGTGTGTGTGTGTGTGTGTGTGTGTGTACTCACCTATTTGTACTCACCTATTTGTGCTTGCGGGGGTTGAGCTTTGGCTCTTTGGTCCCGCCTCTCAACTGTCAATCAACTGGTGTACAGGTTCCTGAGCCTACTGGGCTCTATCATATCTACCCTTGAAACTGTGTATGGAGTCAGCCTCCACCACATCACTGCCTAAAGCATTCCATCCGTTAACTACTCTGACACTGAAAAAGTTCCTTCTAACGTCTCTGTGGCTCATGTGGGTACTCAGTTTCCACCTGTGTCCCCTTGTTCGCGTCCCCCCAGTGTTGAATAGTTTGTCCTTGTCTACCCGGTCGATTCCTCTGAGGATTTTGTAGGTTGTGATCATATCTCCCCTTACTCTTCTGTCTTCCAGTGTCGTAAGGTGCATTTCCCGCAGCCTTTCCTCGTAACTCATGCCTCTTAGTTCTGGGACTAGTCTAGTGGCATACCTTTGGACTTTTTCCAGCTTCGTCTTGTGCTTGACAAGGTACGGGCTCCATGCTGGGGCTGCATACTCCAGGATTGGTCTTACATATGTGGTGTACAAGATTCTGAATGATTCCTTACACAGGTTCCTGAACGCTGTTCTGATGTTAGCCAGCCTCGCATATGCCGCAGATGTTATCCTTTTTATGTGGGCTTCAGGAGACAGGTTTGGTGTGATATCAACTCCTAGATCTTTCTCTCTGTCCGTTTCATTAAGTACTTCATCTCCTATTCTGTATCCTGTGTCTGGCCTCCTGTTTCCACTGCCTAGTTTCATTACTTTGCATTTACTCGGGTTGAACTTCAACAGCCATTTGTTGGACCATTCACTCAGTCTGTCTAGGTCGTCTTGTAGCCTCCTACTATCGTCCTCAGTTTCAATCCTCCTCATAATTTTTGCATCATCGGCAAACATTGAGAGAAACGATTCTATACCCTCTGGGAGATCATTTACATATATCAGAAACAGTATAGGTCCAAGGACTGACCCCTGCGGGACTCCGTCTCGCCAATCTGAGACCTCACCCCTCACACTGACTCTTTGTCTCCTGTTGCTTAGGTACTCCTGTATCCAACGGAGTACCTTCCCTTTCACTCCAGCCTGCATCTCCAGCTTTTTCACTAGCCTCTTGTGTGGCACTGTATCAAAGGCTTTCTGACAATCCAAAATATGCAGTCTGCCCACCCTTCTCTTTCTTGCCTTATTTTTGTTGCCTGGTCGTAGAATTCAAGTAACCCTGTGAGGCAGGACCTGCCATCCCTGAATCCATGTTGGTGCTGTGTTACAAAGTTCTTTCGCTCCAGGTGCTCCACTAGCTTTCTTCGCACAATCTTCTCCATCAGCTTGCATGGTATGCAGGTTAGGGACACTGGCCTGTAATTCAGTGCCTCCTGTCTATCCCCTTTCTTGTATATCGGGACTACATTAGCTGCTTTCCAAATTTCTGGCAGTTCCCCTGTTGCCAGAGATTTGTTATACACTATGGAGAGTGGTAGGCACAGTTCTTCTGCTCCTTCCTTAAGTATCCAGGGAGAGATTCCATCTGGGCCTATAGCCTTTGTCACATCCAACTCTAGTAAACACTTTCTTACTTCCCCGCTTGTAATCTCAAACTCTTCCAGTGGTTCCTGGTTAGCTATCCCCTCTCTTAACTCTGGGATTTCTCCTTGTTCTAGGGTGAAGACCTCTTGGAATTTCTTATTCAGTTCCTCACATACTTCCTTGTCGTTTGTAGTGAATCCTTCTGCCCCTATCCTTAATTTCATAACCTGTTCCTTTACTGTTGTTTTTCTCCTGATGTGGCTATGCAGCAATTTAGGCTGAGTCTTTGCCTTGCTTGCGATGTCGTTTTCGTATTGTCTTTCCGCCTCTCTTCTCATCCTGACATATTCATTCCTGGCATTCTGGTATCTTTCTCTGCTCTCCAGTGTCCTGTTATTCCTATAGTTTCTCCATGCCCTTTTACTTTGTTGCTTAGCTAGCCTACATCTCTGATTAAACCATGGGTTTCTCATCTTCATTTCACTGTTTTCCTTTTGGGCTGGGACAAACTTGTTTGCTGCTTCCTTGCACTTTTGCGTGATGTAGTCCATCATATCTTGGGCCGTCTTTTCCCTGAGCTCTGTTTCCCATGCTATGTCTGTTAGGAATTTTCTTATCTCCTCATAGTTTCCCTTTCGGTATGCTAACCTTTTGGTTTCAGTATCTCTCCTCGAGTTCAATAACCCTTCTTCAATCAGGTACTCAAACTCCAATACACTGTGGTCGCTCATCCCTACTGGGGCCTCAAAACCGATTTCTCTTATGTCAGAGTCGTTCAGGGTGAAGACCAGGTCGAGTCTCGCTGGTTCGTCATTTCCTCTCATCCTTGTGGGTTCTCTGACATGCTGGGTTAAGAAGTTTCTAGTCACCACCTCCAGTAGTTTGGCTCTCCACGTATCCTCGCCGCCATGCGGTTCCTTGTTCTCCCAATCAATTCTTCCGTGATTGAAGTCCCCCATGATGAGCAGGTGGGATCTATTTCTACAGGCAGCAGAGGCTGCCCTCTCAATTATAGTGTTAACTGCCATGTTGTTGTTTTCATACTCTTGACTGGGTCTTCTGTCATTTGGTGGAGGGTTATATATTACTGCTACTACTATTCTTGGTCCTCCCATTGTCATGGTGCCTGCTATGTAGTCTCTGAAACCCTCACAGCCCGGGATAGCCATCTCCTTAAAACTCCATTCCTTTCTCATGAGTAGGGCCACTCCGCCTCCTCCCCTACCTTCCCTCTCTTTCCTTATTACTGTGTACTCCTGGGGAAACACAGCATTCGTTATGATTCCAGAGAGTTTTGTCTCAGTGAGTCCGATTACATCTGGGTTCACTTCTTGTGCTCTTTCCCTTAGTTCACTTGTCTTGCTTGTGATCCCATCTATGTTCGAGTACATTACCCTGAAACTGACTCTCTTCTGCTTCTCCTCTGGGGGGACCTGTGGGGTCTGGGGTGAGCGGGAGCTTGGAGGATCTGGTATGGGGAGACTGGTGGAGGAGGAAGGGCTTGGGGGGGTGGAGGGGAGGGGAGGGAAGGGTGGGTGGGTGAGAGGGGGAGGGTAGGGGGGGTGGGTGAGAGGGGGAGGGTTGGGGGGGTGGATGAGAGGGGGAGGGTTGAGGGGGTGAGAGGAGGAAGGTTGGGGGGATGGGGGAGAAGGGGGGGTTTGGGAGGGCAGTAAAGGGGGAGGGCTTGGGGGGCGTGGGGGAAAGGGAAGGCTGAGGTGGGTGAGGAAGAGGGGAGGGTATTGGGGAGTGGTGGAGAGGGGAAGGCTTAGGTGGGGTGGGGGAGAGTGGGGGCTTAGGGGGGCAGGGGAGAACGGAGGGCTTGTGGGTGGGAGAGACTGGAGGGCATGTGGGAGAAGGGAGGGCTTGGGGGATGGGGAGAAGGGTGGTCCTGGGGGGAGGGGGGAGTGGGAGGAGGGGGATGAGTGGGAGGAGGGGGTGAGTGGGAGGAGGGGGTGGGTGGGGGAAGGTGATTTAGGTGGGTACTTAGTGGGAGGCTGACAGGGGTTGGGGCAGGTAGGGTGTCTGTTGGGTAGAATGTGGGGATGGTGTCGCACTCCCTGTGGCTAGTGCACTGTTTGAGGAGGGTTCCCCACTCCCCTCTGGGATTGTGTGGATCGGGGTTGTGGCTCCCTGATTCCTTTCTCTCTCCCTGCGCTCCTTCCTCGCGTCTGCTGCCTGCTTTCTCTCTTCCCTTGTCATATCCCTCTGTAGGAATACTTTTTTGAACTTCTCTACATTTGCTAGACAGCACTTCCTTTCTAACAGTTCCTCTTTCGTGTTTTCGCTCATGAATACCACCTTTATCATTCGGTCTCTGTCCTTGTTGTACTTTCCAAGCCTGAAAACCTTTTCAACATTTTGTACAGTTCCCTCCATGCTTACCTCTTTAAGGATCTCTTTAACTATGTTTTTGTCCTTGTCTCTTCGCTCCTTTGGCCTGGCCCCTGTTTGCTCTTTAATGCCAGCCACTACTACTGCTCTTTTTCTCTCTATCAGCCGGCTAGTACATCTAGCTGCTTCCTGAGAGGAGGCCACTTCCATGGCAACTTCCTTAACTGCAGACCTAGCTTCAGGGCTCGTTTTAAGTATTTCAGCAAATGAGAGCTGGGTGTTGAGGTCCCCTCCACAGTAGCAATCCTGTCTCCCTGAGGCACGGTTTGTGTCTGGTATTGTGGAGAAGTCTCCTTCAGGCATCTTATCTCCTCCTTTGCTGCCCTTAGTTCATCCTGCAGGTTGGCAATTGTCTCCTTCATTACCCTCAGTCCTTCACTGAATTCATCCCACATTTGCTGGAATGCTCCCTTCATCCAGGCTTCCTGTTCCACCCCATCCTCTGAATTTGTTCCGGCCTCGATTGTCATCCTGCGTTTGGCACCCCGAGTTCGTGTCCCTTCCATGTTTTCCCTATGAGAGAGAGAGAGAGAGAGAGAGAGAGAGAGAGAGAGAGAGAGAGAGAGAGAGCAGNTCCATGTGTTTCGTGATCTTATTTCTTAGCACTCAAAGATTTGTTAATGTGTGATGTTAGTGCTATCGGTCTGTATTTTTGGCCTCTGCCTTATTTCCTCCTTTATGGAGTGGTGCTATCTTAGATGTTTAATAATAATAATCTGCTGTTTTTAGTATGTCAGGGATACCCGTATCTAGCTTTGTCTCCACAGAATGTGAAGGGCCTACGACAGTTTTTTTTTTACAGTTCTGATGATGATGAGTTCCAAGATCCGGGCCTGGTGCAGAGTACATAGGCATACTGTCTATGGCTTCTTTAAAATCCAGTGGGGATAGGTGACGTCTGATATAATTTGATGTTGGCATCATATCCAGGAATACTCATTTGGGTTATCGATCTTCAGTGTGTTTAATGGCTCGCTGAAACAGAGTCGTACTGCTTCCTCATATTTCTTTCCATTTCTTTGTGTCATCTGTGAAAGTTCCATCTCCCTTTCGCAGGGGCCCGATAACATGTTGTTTTTTATATTTGCTAGGAGAAAAATATTTCGGATTTCTTTATTTCACCGATGGCCTTTTGCTCTCTTTGCCTCTCTTGGTTTATTTATAATTCTTGTAGCTTTAGTTCAATAGTTTTATTTCTCTGCCTAACCTTCTTCGCCGTTCTTGAGTTAGGATGCGACTCTCAAGTTGTTCCGCGATTCGTTTTCTTCGCCTATATAGGGAACGACGTTCCCGTTCCAATCTGCATCTCTTCCTCTATTTTCTTAGGGTATGAGGTTTGAACATATTTCTAGAGCTACTGAGTTTATTTTTTCCAGGCACTGGTTCAGGTTTACATTTTCTAGCTGTTCTTCCCAGCTTATTTCTGTGAGGTCTTTGTGTATTTGCTCCCAGTTCATGTTTATTATCAAAATTTTATTTGCTGAATTCTCCTCCCCCGGGATTCGGGACGGGTTGTGCAGGTCTGCTCCCCATGCTTGCCAGAACTTTAATTAGGTTCTTACGCTCTTTGGTCTCTGTCAGTCTTCACAGTGTGTAACAACGTTGTGTGAAATCCACAAATGCAGCCCCCCCCCCTCCAAATCCCCCATGGAAGCCTCTTCCCCCACACCCCATACTTCCCTCTCCCTTCCCTCTCCTCCTACCTGTGAAGTGTACTTCCCAGAGGTGTAATCTGAAAAGGGCGTAAGAAGAGCACATATACGCTATACGCACTGTGAATACTTCAGACCAGAGGCTGTAAGAGCACATATAAGCTATACGCACTGTGAATACTTCAGACCAGAGGCCGTAAGAGCACATATACGCTATACGCACTGTGAATACTTCAGACCAGAGGCTGTAAGAGCACATATAAGCTATACGCACTGTGAATACTTCAGACCAGAGGGCGTAAGAGCACATATACGCTATACGCACTGTGAATACTTCAGACCAGAGGGCGTAAGAAGAGCACATATACGCTATACGCACTGTGAATACTTCAGACCAAAGGCTGTAAGAGCACATATACGCTATACGCACTGTGAATACTTCAGACCAGAGGCCGTAAGAGCACATATACGCTATACGCACTGTGAATACTTCAGACCAGAGGCCGTAAGAGCACATATATGCTATACGCACTGTGAATACTTCAGACCAGAGGCCGTAAGAGCACATATACGCTATACGCACTGCCAGCAGTGTCGAGGCCATTGTCAATAATCGTGTTATAAATTATAATTCTGATTTGTGATGGACACGATAATTTTTTTGTAGTAAATATAGAGAGGACGTTTGAATACTGCTGTGGTTGGCATTTCTGTACATGATGTGAAGGTTGATTTCCAGGCGGTATTGCATGGGGCAATGAGCGTTAAGTGGTTGGTGGGGAAAGCCTTGTTATGCCTGTCTAGGGTTGTGTCGGGTGTGTCAGGCTTGGAGGGTAATTGTGTAGGTGTTGGTCAGTGTGTGTGTGTAGTTGTGGTCTGGGTAAGTCGACCCCTTCCTGCTGCTGCTGTAGTGTAGTGTAGTGCTCTGGTGTGGTGTACCTTTAGTTTACCTATAGACGGTTTTGAGAGTTTTCTACAACCCCTGCCTGCTTGACTAGTGATAAATTTTCAGGCCAAGCCTGCAGGCCGACATATCCACCACAACCTGGGTGATCAGGCACTTCCTGTACCAACTGGTCCACTTGTCTCCTGCCCTTCGTGTCCTGGCGTGTCTTGTGTTCGCTCAGACGAGGATGTGTGGTGCTGGGTGCAGTTATACGCCTTCTAGTTCACTTGCCTTCGTTCTCGACTCACAGTCAGGGATCCTGCTTGATACCTGCTTGATGGGGTTCTGTGAGTTCTTCTACTCCCCAAGCCCGGCACGAGGCCAGGCTTGACTTGTGAGAGTTTGGTCCACCAGGCTGTTGTTGGGAGCGGCCCGCAGGCCCACATACCCACCACAGCACGATTGGTCCGGCACTCCTTGGAGGAAACTATCTAGTTTCCTCTTGAAGATGTCCACTGTTGTTCCGGCAATATTTCTTATGCTCGCTGGGAGGACGTTGAACAACCGCGGACCTCTGATGTTTATACAGTGTTCTATGATTGTGCCTATGGCACCCCTGCTTTTCACTGTATCTGTTCTATTCTTCCATATCGTTCACTCCAGTACGTTGTTATTTTACTGTGCAGATTTGGGACCTGTCCCTCCAGTATTTTCCATGTGTATATTATTTGATATCTCGTCTCCTTTCTAGAGAGTACATTTGGAGAGCTTTGAGACGATCCCAATAATTTAGGTGCTTTATCTCGTCTATGCGTGCCGTATATGTTCTCTGTATTCCCTCTATTTCAGCAATCTCTCCTGCTCTGAAGGGGGCAGTCAGTACTGAGCAGTACTGGAGACGGGACAACACAAGTGACTTGAAGAGTACAACCATTGTGATGGGATCCCTGGATTTGAAGGTTTTCGTAATCCATCCTATCATTTTTCTGGCTGTCGCAATATTTGCTTGGTTATGCTCCCTAAACGTTAGGTCGTCAGACATCATTATTCCCAAATCCTTGACATGATGTTTTGCCACTATGGCCAAATCTGATTGGTTTATACCCTGTATTATGTTTAAGGTCCTCATTTTTACCGTACCTGAGTACCTGGAATTTATCACTGCTAAACATTATGTTATTTTCTGCTGCCCAATCGAACTTTATTAATATCTGCTTGTAGTTTTCAATGTCTTCAGCCGAGGCAATTTTCATGCAGATTTTTGTGTCATCTGCAAAGGATGATGCGAAGCTGTGACTTGTATTTTTATATTGTATATAACATTTTTTTATTGTTTATAACATTTAAAGAAACATTTAAAATTTATAACATTTAAAATAACAACAAAAAATAACATTTTTTATTGTATATAACATTTTGTCTATATCTGATATGAGAATAAGGAACAGCAGTGGTGCAAGGACTGTACCCTGAGGTACAGAGCTTTTAACTGTGCTTGGACTCTATTTTATATGGTTGATTGTTACTCTTTGTGTTCTGTTCGACAGAAAATTGAGTATCTAGCGTCCTACTTTACCAGTTATTCCCATTGACCTCATTTGTGTGCTATCACTCCATGGCCACCTTTATCGAATGCCTTTGCGAAATCCGTGTATACCACATCTGTATCCCGGGTTTGATTCCCTGCCGGGACGGAAATGGTTGGGCACGTTTCCTTTCATCTAATACACCTGTTGATCTAGAAGTAAATAGGTACCCGAGAGTTTGCAACTGTTGCATCCTGAGGAAGGTAAGTAGTTCAACCTTGAGGTGAGCTCAACGCCAGCCTAGAGTGACCTACCCGACCCTCTAGCCGGAGTACTAAGCTGGGTTAGGCCAGAGTGCCAACACAGTAGGCCTAAGCTAATAGATTTATATTCCCCAGATGAGTTTAGGAAACGCATTAAAATTAGTTTTTCCCAGGTGAGTTAGTACACGAATTAACGTTTTGGTTTCTTCCCCCAGGTGAGTGGTGGTGGGAGCTGAGAGCGGACACTCGGGTGAGTTGAGGCAGGTGTGCGTGCTGGGTCCGTCCGGCCTTCACGTGAGGTGATCCCGATCTTACTGTGTTGACTATTACTGTGTTCTGAGCGTTAGCAAGTTGAAGATCCATCTTCCTACTTTGTCTGTAACTCCTTTTGCGCGCATTTTGTGTACAATAACACCATCTTCTTGGTTATCTTGAGATGATTTCTGTCCCTCAATAGAATTCTTGGTGACTCGGATGCTTTTGATATCGTTCACCTTATGCGTTTTTGTTCTCGTATTGGCATCCTTGATGATATTTAGCGCCCTCTTAGTATCTCGCACATTTGATGGTGTTACATAGCCTTCCCGGTTTGATGCCTTCTTTTGATAATTACTTACTACTTGAGATGATTTCGGGGCTTTAGTGTCCCCGCGGCCCGGTCCTCGACCAAGCCTCCACCCCCAGGAAACAGCTCGTGAGAGCTGACTAACTCCCAGTTACCTATTTTCTGCTAGGTAACAGGGGCATCAGGGTGAAAGAAACTCTGCGTATCGTTTCTCTTCGGCACCCGGGATCGAACCCGGGACCACAGGTTCACGCGACCAGCGTTAGGTCCGCTCAGCCACCGGCTCCCTCAAATGGCCACATTTCTCGCCGTCTTCAAGAGAGAACTCTATAAACACCTCCAGAGGATACCTGATCAACCAGGCTGTGACTCATACGTCAGACTGCGAGCAGCTGCATCTGACTGGCTGACCAGTTCACCAACCAGGAGGCTAGTCAGAGACCGGGCCGCGAGGACGTTGATCCCCGGAACCAAGGCACAGTAAATAAATATAAAAAATAAATAAATGTTTATTCAGGTAAAGTACATACATACAAGGTAAGATACAACAGTTGATGGATTTATAGATAGAGCTAGTACATACAATGCCTAAAGCCACTATTACGCAAAGCATTTCGGGCAGTAACGTCGGGTATCACTTCTCCTCGACCCAGTTTCTCTCGCCAGTCTCTTCACGTTCCTCGTGCTGTAACTCTCATTTGCTGCCTACGTATCCTTCACTGTAGATACTTTTCTGTTTATCTCCTCACCTAATACATCGCATTTCTTACGGGCTCGACCAATTCGTTACAAATGTGACGCACTAGTACCGTAACACTGACGTTTTCTATGTCACGGCCTGGATAGGTTAGGTGGGTTGCTTGGGTTCGTACGCTTGTAGTTAGGCCAAGTCTTCTCTAGGGAGTGTTGGTGTGAGTACTGGCAAGGGAGGTTTAATACGGTGGGTAATGGGTGAGGGTAATGGGTGAGGGTAATGGGTGAGGCAGGCGGGGGTGTGAGGCGGTAATGTTGGTGCCCTTGTGGTGATGGTCGACCTTTGGCGGCATCGTTATGGACTAACTACTCACTCACTTAAAGTGGTAGATGTGATGGTTAGCCTTGGGAGGGGTCTCCACCTCCCCCCCCACCTCTCTTCCCCTATTATAAAGATAATTATTTGTACCTGTGACCTCCGGTGGGGGAACTGTTTGTACGGCCCCCTTAACCTCTAGCCCCAGGGGGAGGGAACTGTTTGTACGGCCCCCTTAACCTCTAGCCCCAGGGGGGGGGAACTGTTTGTACGGCCCCCTTAACCTCTAGCCCCAGGGGGGGGGGGGAACTGCTTGTACGGCACACTTCATTTTTGGTCCTCGGGGGCAATGCTTGTAGTGCCCTTTGACTTGTGACTCCAGGAGGGGGGGCTGCTTGTTGCCCCCCCCCTGGTCTCTGCCCTTGTTGGGCAAGGCCTCCCTTGACCTCTGACCCGAGGGGGAACTGCTTGTAGGTCCCCCCCACCCTGACCTACAACCCCAGGGGGGACAGTTCCTGCTGGGCTTACAACACAATCGTCTCTCGTACATAGAGCAATGAAGCGCGTCAATGACTGGGCAAGTACAACTCAAACCGAACTTGCAGGCATATACCTTGCCACTGAATTTTTAAAAGACAAAGGCAGTGGACTTATATACTGTGACTCGCAGAGTGCACTACTGGCATTGAACGCACATAGTAGTGACACCCAGAAAATAGTCAGTGATATTCGAATGAATGTTTTAGCTGCTAAAGAAAACAGATTTGAAATTAAATTCCTATGGATACCATCACATGTTGGCATCTCAAGGCATGACACTGTTGATATGCTTGCAAAGACAGCCTGTAGAAAAACCAGTGGTAGAAATTGATATGGGTGTTTCATTAGCAGTGACAAAGAGAATACTTAAACAAATATCTAATGAAGATCTCACCGACCTAACAAATTCACAAAGACTTGAAAGTTGTAGCATTAAATATTATGATAGATATCGTGAGGAGACATTCACATATGGGACTAATAGAACAAGAACCCGGCAATGTGATGTTATAGTGGCCAGAATACGCCTGGGATATAGACGTATATGGCAGCTTTCTCAAAACCCAAATGTCGAGTACACAATGTGTCAACTTTGTGAAAGAGAAAACATGCACTCTCTTGAACATTATATTATAGAATGTCCCATATTGTCTGACTTTCGCCCTCCTGGGCTGAGGTATGCTGAACTGTGTAATTACTATATGAGTACTGGAACACTTGATATATTGGACTTGTACCCAAGATTGACCATGTAATGTATCAATTATACAATGTATGTTTGTGATATAACTATATAACCTGAGCTTGTAAAAGCACCTTAATCATCTTCAGTGATTAAGTGCTTAATTGCACACTAGTTTCTCTGTCAGCTATCTCACCCTGTCAGAGTAAAAGAGACAAATGTATGTGAATGCATGTGTGTGAATATATGCATGTATATATGTATATGTACGTATATATGTGTGTGTATGTATATGTATGTGTATAAAGTACTTATGGAAGCTGATCAGAATTGCATTTCACCTTTGTAAATGCACATTAATGACACTTCAAACACTTTATGTAAGGCATACGTAAATCTGTGGTATCTATGTATTTCCGTATGTAGGTTAGCTTAGCATTTTAAAAGCACCGAATCACCTTCTTGGTTGATTGTTCAATAAATCTTTGAACTATATGTTAACTGATCTCTAACCCTGTCCATGGAGGACAGAAGAAAATGTATATATGCTGGTTAGCATTGTAATGTGTGGCCACGTCTGTGGTAGAAAAAAAAAAAAAAACGCCAGTGGGCTCAACAAATTATTAATAAATTAGTGTGGTGTCATACCTCTGTGTGTGTGTGTGTGTGTGTGTGTGTGTGTGTGTGTGTGTGTGTGTGTGTGTGTTGTGTGTGTGTGTGTGTGTGTACTCACCTAGTTGTACTCACCTAGTTTGTGCTTGCGGGGGTTGAGCTCTGGCTCTTTGCTCCCGCCTCTCAACCGTCAATCAACAGGTGTACAGTTTCCTGAGCCTACTTGGCTCTATCATAGTTACACTTGAAACTGTGTATGGAGTCAGCCTCCACCACATCGCTTCCTGAATGCATTCCATTTGTCAACCAACCACTCTGACACTAAAAAAGTTTCTTTCTATATCTCTGTGGCTCATTTGGGCACTCAGTTTCCACCTGTGTCCCCTAGTGCGTGTGCCCCTTGTGTTAATAGCCTGTCTTTATCAACCCTGTCGATTCCCCTGAGAATCTTGAATGTGGTGATCATGTCCCCCCTAACTCTTCTGTCTTCCAAGAAGTGAGGTTTAATTCCTGCAGTCGCTCCTCGTAGCTCATACCTCTCAGCTCGGGTACTAGTCTGGTGGCAAACCATTTGAACCTTTTCCAGTTTAGTCTTATGCTTGACTAGATAGGGACTCCATGCTGGAGCCGCATACTCCAGGATTGGTCTGACAGTAATGGGTATATAATGTTCTGAAAGATTCCTTACACAAGTTTCTAAAGGCCGTTCTTATGTTAGCAACCTGGCATATGCTGCTGATGTTATCCTCTTGATATGAGCTTCAGGGGACAGGTCTGGCGTGATATCAACCCCCAGGTCCTTTTCTCTCTCTATGACTCTTGAAGTATTTCATCTCCCAAAATGATACCTTGTATCTGGTCTCCTGCTTCCTACCCCTATCTTCTTACATTACACTTGCTTGGATTAAACTCTAACAGCCATTTGTTCGACCATTCCTGCAAGCTTGTCCAGGTCTTCTTGAAGTCTCAAGCTGTCCTCCTCTGTCTTAATCCTTCTCATAATTTTGGCGTCGTCAGCAAACATTGAGAGGAATGAGTCTATACCCTCTGGGAGATCATTTACGTATATCAGAAACAGGATAGGTCCAAGTACAGAGCCCTGTGGGACTTTCACTGGTGACTTCACGCCAGTCTGAGGTCTCACCCCATCACTGTAACTCTCTGCTTCCTATTGCTTAGGTACTCCCTTATCCACTGGAGCGCCCATACCTGTTACTCCTGCCTGTTTCTCCAGCTTATGCAATCAGCCTTTTATGGGTACTGTGTCAAAGGCTTTCCGACAGTCCCAATAAAAATGCAGTCCGCCACCCCTTCTCTTTCTTGCTTAATTCTTGTCCACCTGATCGTAGAATTCTATCAAGCCTGTAAGGCCAAGATTTACCCTCCCTGAACCCATGTTGATGGGTTGTCACGAAGTCTCTTCTCTCCAGATGGTTACTAGGTTTTTTCTCACAATCTTCTCCATCACCTTGCATGGTATACAAGTTAAGGACACTGGCCTGTAGTTCAGTGCCTCTTGTCTGTCACCTTTTTTTGTATATTGTACTACATTAGCGTCGTCCATATTTCTGGTAGGGCCCCGTTTCCAGTGACTTACTATACACTATGGAGAGTGGTAAGCAAGGTGCTCCTGCACACTCTTTCAATACCCATGGCTGAGATTCCGACCGGACCCAACAGCTTTCTCACAGCCAGCTCCCAATAGGTGCTTTTTGACCTCATCTCTTTGTAATTTCGAACCTATGCCACAGGTCACCTGGTTTGCTGCCACCTCTCCCAGTGCCGTGATTATCTCCCTGTTCTATTGTAAAGACCTCCTGGAACCTTTTGTTGAGTTCTATTTCACACACCTCTTTGGGGTCATTCTCTGTGTACCTCCTCGCCCCCCCTAAGTTTAATCACCTGTTCCTTCACTGTTGTCTTCCTCTAATGTGACTGTGTAGTAGCTTTGGTTCAGTCTTCGGTTTGTTAGCTTTGTCATTTTCATACCTTTTCTCAGCTGCTCTTCTCACACTGACATACTCGTTCCTGGTTCTCTGGTATCTCTCTCCTACTTTCTGGTGTTCTGTTATTACGGAAGTTCCTCCATGCACTTTTGTTCAGCTCCTTTGCTTTCATACATTCCCTATTAAACCACGGATTCTTCCTTTGCTTCTCTGTTTTTTCCTGTTGGGCTGGGACAAACCTGCTTACACAAACCTGTGTGTGTGTGTGTGTGTGTGTGGTGTGTGTGGTGTGTGTGTGTGTGGTGTGTGGTGTGGTGTGTGGTGTGTGTGTGTGGTGTATACTCACCTAGTTGTACTCACCTAGTTGTGCTTGCGGGGGTTGAGCTCTGGCTCTTTGGTCCCGCCTCTCAACCGGCAATCAACAGGTGTACAGTTTCCTGAGCCTAATGGGCTTATCATAGTTACACTTGAAACTGTGTATGGACGTCAGCCTCCACCGCATCGGTGGTGTGTGTGTGTGGTGTGTTGTTGTGTGTGTGTGTGTGTGTGTGTGTGTGTGTGTGTGTATGTGTGTGTCGCATGGATGACTTAGAATGTAATAATTATAGATGCATTAGCAAGGTGGAGCAGCAAGAGTACAAGGTGTGGTACACTACTGTGTGTGTGTGTGACTGGGAGGAGGAGGAGGTGGGGGGGGGGGGGAAGGTATCAGAAGCAGTAGCTGTGTTGAGAGTGTGGGATAAGCCTCGCCTGTGTTACCACTACACTCACTTCAAGCCTGGGTCCACGTGACAATATCTCTTTGTGCTACCATTACATTGACTCTTGCTGCTGTTGCCGCTGCTGCTGCTGCTGTTGTTGTTGCTCTGCTGCTGCGTGTGCTGTTGCTGTTGCTGTTGCTGTTGCCGCTGCTGCTGCTGCTGCTGCTGTTGCTGCTGCTGTGCTGTTGCTGTTGCTGTTGCTGTTGCTGTTGCTGCTGTTGCTGGTGGACGTGTGCAACACTGCGGTTCTGTTATCGAGTGTCTCTTATAACAAGAAAGTGTATG
>WNGS01001268.1:57397-77554 GCA_020271785.1 Procambarus virginalis | reverse complement strand
TAAATACCATGAACAGTACTGGTGTCCTCTATAGTGTGAGGTCCACCTGACACCCCTGGGGACGACCTGACACCCCGGGGACGACCTGACACTCCCGGGGACGACCTGACACCCCTGGGGACGACCTGACACCCCCGGGGACGACCTGACACCCCTGGGGACGACCAGACACCCCCGGGGACGACCTGACACCCCGGGGACGACCTGACACCCCCGGGACGACCTGACACCCCTAGGGACGACCAGACACCCCCGGGGACGACCTGACACCCCCGGGGACGACCTGACACCCCTGAGGACGACCTGACACCCCCGGGACGACCAGACACCCCCGGGGACGACCTGACACCCCCGGGACGACCTGACACCCCCGGGGACGACCTGACACCCCTGAGGACGACCTGACACCCCCGGGGACGACCTGACACCCCCGGGGACGACCTGACACCCCCGGGGACGACCTGACACCCCTAGGGACGACCAGACACCCCCGGGACGACCTGACACCCCCGGGGACGACCTGACACCCCTGAGGACGACCTGACACCCCCGGGGACGACCAGACACCCCGGGGACGACCTGACCCCCCGGGGACGACCTGACACCCCCGGACGACCTGACACCCCTGAGGACGACCTGACACCCCGGGGACGACCTGACACCCCCGGGGACGACCTGACACCCCCGGGACGACCTGACACCCCCGGGGACGACCTGACACCCCTGAGGACGACCTGACACCCCCGGGACGACCTGACACCCCCGGGACGACCTGACACCCCTGAGGACGACCTGACACCCCTGAGGACGACCTGACACCCCCGGGGACGACCTGACACTCCTGAGGACGACCTGACACCCCCGGGGACGACCTGACACCCCTGAGGACGACCTGACACCCCTGAGGACGACCTGACACCCCCGGGGACGACCTGACACTCCTGAGGACGACCTGACACCCCGGGGACGACCTGACACCCCCGGGACGACCTGACACCCCTGAGGACGACCTGACACCCCCGGGGACGACCTGACACCCCCGGGACGACCTGACACCCCTGAGGACGACCTGACACCCCTGAGGACGACCTGACACCCCCGGGGACGACCTGACACCCCTCGGACGACCTGACACCCCCGGGGACGACCTGACACCCCCGGGGACGACCTGACACCCCCGGGGACGACCTGACACCCCTCGGGACGACCTGACACCCCCGGGGACGACCTGACACCCCGGGGACGACCTGACACCCCCGGGACGACCTGAACCACCCCGGGGACGACCTGACACCCTCGGGACGACCTGACACCCCTCGGGACGACCTGACAACCCCCGGGACGACCTGACACCCCTCGGGACGACCTGACACCCCCGGGACGACCTGACACCCCCGGGGACGACCTGACACCCCGGGGACGACCTGACACCCCTCGGGACGACCTGACACCCCGGGGACGACCTGACACCCCTCGGGACGACCTGACACCCCCGGGACGACCTGACACCCCTCGGGACGACCTGACACCCCCGGGGACGACCTGACACCCCGGGGACGACCTGACACCCCCGGGGACGACCTGACACCCCCGGGGACGACCTGACACCCCCGGGACGACCTGACACCCCTCGGGACGACCTGACACCCCCGGGGACGACCTGACACCCCCGGGACGACCTGACACCCTGAGGACGACCTGACACCCCCGGGGACGACCTGACACCCCCGGGGACGACCTGACACCCCCGGGGTACTAAACCCTTGTTAGTGCGTGGTCAAGAGTTTATTTAAGACACAATTTATGATATACACCAAACTCTTAGTCCTATCCTAACACTGGCAATTGTTAGACATCCCTCATGTACTAATATCAAAGATCACACACATTACCTTCTGGGGTCCTGCCCTTCGACCCGGGTGGATTCACAGCCTCTCTGGCCACCTGATGACCTGCAACTTAATTTAGATACACTCGATTGTTGTCTTAATTCCGGGGAGAGGGAGTTGTAACACCCAGAGAACATACACCCATGACTCACCCACGGGGAAACCTCCTTGAAGGTTAGCCCCAAGTGACCTCAGATCAGCTTGCAGAGTCCTTCAAGTGCTGACTAACGGGTTAGTCGTGCAAAACCCTTTTTTTTTTTTTTTTTTTTTTTTTTTAGATATATACAAGAGTTGTTACATTCTTGTACAGCCACTAGTACGCGTAGCGTTTCGGGCAGGTCCCTGGAATACGATCCCCTGCCGCGAAGAATCGTTTTTTCATCCAAGTACACATTTTACTGTTGCGTTAAACAGAGGCTACAGTTAAGGATTTGCGCCCAGTAAATCCTCCCCGGCCAGGATACGAACCCATGACATAGCGCTCGCGGAACGCCAGGCGAGTGTCTTACCACTACACCACGGAGCCTGTTTTAATTTTAAGTTCCTGTTTAGGCTGAATCATCTGGGAACAAGAACACTCCAAACGTTCCCACAAAATTTGCAATGCCCCCACCCCCTGATTCGGGGCGTGACAAGAGCATGTATATATATGCCTGTAGGCAGTTAAGAGTCAGAGAGTGCTGGGGGTTAAGGCGTCAGGGAAGGTACTGCAGGTCATCAGGTGGCCAGAGAGGCAGTGAATCCACCCGGGTAGAAGGGGAGGACCCCAGAAGGTAATGTGTGTGATCTTTGATATTAGTCCATGTGGGATGTCTTAACAATTGCCAGTATTAGGATAGGGACTAATTGTTTGGTGTATATCATAAATTGCGTCCTAAATAAACTCTTGTTAAATTTACCACCTGTATTTGTCAATTATTGAGCCTCCTAATTCTCTGTGTTGAGATTGTTAACAACTGGTCATTAAGTAGTAACATCTAGAGGCTAACTCTGAAGCCAAGCACTGCTTCCTGTCTCATTGCTTGATATAAATTAATTATATGGCAGGATGGTGGCAGCATAGTCAATAAGTTTTATCTCTGTGTAGCATTTCCTTGGAAAGGTCCCATTGGTTCCGGGTGAAACCATCAGTGGTACACCACATGTCAATTCATATTCAATAACTAGAATTATCAATGTTTTACCACAATCAAATGTTACCAGAGTTCAGTGACCAAGTGTATAGTATAATCTAGTGTTACACACCTGTAACTTGGTCAATGGACCGGACACCTGTAACTTGGTCAATGGACCGGACACCTGTAACTTGGTCAATGGACCGGACACCTGTGACTTGGGCAATGGACCGGACACCTGTGACTTGGTCAATGGACCGGACACCTGTGACTTGGTCAATGGACCGGACACCTGAGACTTGGTCAATGGACCGGACACCTGTGACTTGGTCAGTGGACCGGACACCTGTGACTTGGTCAATGGACCGGACACCTGTGACTTGGTCAATGGACCGGACACCTGTGACTTGGTCAATGGACCGGACACCTGTGACTTTGTCAATGGACCGGACACATGTGACTTGGTCAATGGACCGGACACCTGTGATTTAGTCAATGGACCGGACACCTGTGACTTGGTCAATGGACCGGACACCTGTGACTTGGTCAATGGACCGGACACATGTGACTTGGTCAATGGACCGGAAACCTGAGACTTGGTCAATGGACCAGACACCTGTAACTTGGTCAATGGACCGGACACCTGTAACTTGGTCAATGGACCGGGCACCTGTGACTTGGTCAATGGACCGGACACCTGTGACTTGGTCAATGGACCGGACACCTGTGACTTGGTCAATGGACCGGACACCTGTGACTTGGTCAATGGACCGGACACCTGTCACTTGGTCAATGGACCGGAAAATTCTGAATTGTCTCACGGTAGACCACTGTACTATTGCCGGGGCTGGCCTGCAGACATTCATTATCTTCAGTGATCTGTTAGAGAACACATTGTGCGTACTCAGGCAACTTCCAAATGGTTGATGCTGCAGCAGCTGCCACCAGCGAACCGCAGCGACTAATAAAGGTTCTCTGCACGTCATCCAGGTCAGCAATTTCACCAGTACTATAATTTTTTTTCTGTCTGATAATGAGGTTCCCGAGGTAAGGCATCAGCGCCTACAGTAGTCTCTAATACTCATGTTCACAAAACCTGTTTGGTAGATTATTAAGTAAGCTGTGATGAGTCGGTCTCTTCAGCATGGTCATTCGGTTCGATAACTGTGTTAGCTGAGTAGTGTGATAACTGTGTTAGCTGAGTAGTGTGATAACTGTGTTAGCTGAGTAGTGTGATAACTGTGTTACTTGAGTAGTGTGATAACTGTGTTAGCTGAGTAGTGTGATAACTGTGTTAGCTGAGTAGTGTGATAACTGTGTTACCTGAGTAGTGTGATAACTGTGTTACCTGAGTAGTGTGATAACTGTGTTACCTGAGTAGTGTGATAACTGTTACCGGAGAAGTATGATAACTGCGTTACCTAAGAAGTAAAATAATTGCATTATTTGGGTAATAAAGCAGTTATTGCTTATTTCTTTTCTAGTTATTAAATACAACTGCTCTAGTTTTTAGGTATAACTAGCTAGCGTACTTATTACATATAACTAATCGAATTATTGCATATAACTAATCTAGTTATTACACATAAGACTAATCTGAGTTTGGGGAGTGTGAGGGGCTTACCTTGAGGTTACCTTGAGGTATTTTCGGGGCTTAGCGTCCCCGCGGCCCGGTCGTCGGCCAGGCCTCCTGGTTGCTGGACTGATCAACCAGGCTGTTGGACGCGGCTGCTCGCAGCCTGACTGATGAGTCACAGCTTGGTTGATCAGATATCCTTTAGAGATGCTTATCCAGTTCTCTCTTGAACACTGTGAGGGGTCGGCCAGTTATGTCCCTTATGTGTAGTGGAAGCGTGTTGAACAGTCTCGGGCCTCTGATGTTGATAGTTCTCTCTCAGAGTACCTGTTGCACCTCTGCTCTTCAACGGGGGTATTCTGCACATCCTGCCATGCCTCCTGGTCTCATGTGGTGTTATTTCTGTGTGCAGGGTTGGGACCAGCCCCTCTACTATTTTCCACGTGTAAATTATTATGTATCTCTCCCGCCTGCGCTCAAGAGAATACAGATTTAGGCTCTTTAGTCGGTCCCAATAGTTTAGATGTTTTATTGAGTGGATTCTAGCAGTAAAGGATCTCTGCACGCTCTTCAGGTCAGCAATTTCTCCAGCTTTGAAAGGGGCTGTCATTGTGCAGCAGTACTCCACTCTAGAGAGCACTAGCGACTTGAAAAGTATCATCATCGGTATAGCATCTCTTGAATGAAAAGTTCTTGTTAACCAACCTGTCATTTTTCTTGCAGTTGTAAGTTCCATGAGCTGGAACTTATCTTCGTTAAACACCATATTATTTTCTGTAGGCCATTGAAGACCTGATTTACATCTGATTGGAGGTTTGCAGTGTCCTCTATGTTGCCTACTCTCATACAAATCCTAGTGTCATCTGCAAAGGATGATACAGTGCTATAGGTTGTGTTCTTGTCTATGTCCGATATGAGGATTAGAAAAAGTACTGGAGCAAGCACAGTACCCTGGGGGACTGAGCTCTTCACGGTTGATGGACCGGATTATATTTTGTTGATATTACACATTGGGTTCTGTTAGTCAGGAAATTGTAGATCCATCTGCATATTTTTCCGGTAATTCCTTTTGAACGCATTTTGTATACAATAACACCATGGTCACATTTGTCGAAGGCTTTTCCGAAATCTGTGAAAATTACTTCAGCGTTTTGTTTGTCTTCCATAGCATCTAATGCCATATCATAGTGGTCCAGCAACTGTGACAGGCAAGAGCGCCCTGTTCTGAAACCATGTTGTCCAGGGTTATGGAGATGCTGTAATTCCATGTGTTTCGTAATCTTACTTCTTAGCACTCAAAGATTTGTTGATGTGTGATGTTAGTGCTATCGGTCTGTAATTTTTTGCCTCTGCCTTATTTCCTCCTTTATGGAGTGGCGCTATCTCTGCTGTTTTTAGTATGTAAGGGATAACGCCAGTATCTAGGCTTTGTCTCCACAGAATGTGAAGGGCCGAACACTGTCGAAAACACGACAGTGTTTTTTTTTTTTAAAGTTCTTGATGAATATGGAGTTCCAAGAATCCGGGCCTGGTGCAGAGTGCATAGGCATACTGTCTATGGCTTGTTTAAAATCCAGTGGGGATAGGGTGACGTCTGATATAATTTGATGTTGGCATCATATCCATGAAATAGTCATTTGGGTTATCGATCTTCAGTGTGTTTAATGGCTCGCTGAAAACAGAGTCGTACTGCTTCCTCAGCATTTTTTTCCATTTCTTTGTTGTCATCTGTGAAAGTTCCATCTCCCTTTCGCAGGGGCCCGATAATAAATGTTGTTTTTTATATTTGCATAGGAGAAAAAATATTTCGGATTTCTTTATTTCACCGATGGCCTTTTGCTCTCTTTGTCTCTCCTGGGTTATGTATAATTCTTGTAGCTTGAGTTCAATAGTTTTTATTTCTCTGCCTAACCTTCTTCGCCGTTCTTGAGTTAGGATGCGACTCTCAAGTTGTTCCGCAATTCGTTTTCTTCGCCTATATAGGGAACGACGTTCCCGTTCCAATCTGCATCTTTTCCTCTATTTTCTTAGGGGTATGCTGTTTGAACATATTTCTAGAGCTACTGAGTTTATTTTTTTCCAGGCACTGGTTCAGGTTTACATTTTCTAGCTGTTCTTCCCAGCTTATTTCTGTGAGGTCTTGGTGTATTTGCTCCCAGTTCATGTTTATTATCAAAATTGTATTTACTGAATTCTCCTCCCCCGGGATTCGGGACGGGTTGTGCAGGTCTGCTCCCCATGCTTGCCAGAAGTTCAATTAGGTTCTTCCGCTCTTTGGTCTCTGTCAGTCTTCACAGTGTATAACAACGTTGTGTGAAATCCACAAATGCAGCCCCCCCCCTCCAAATCCCCCCATGGAAGCCTCTTCCCCCACACCCCATACTTCCCTCTCCCTTCCCTCTCCTCATGTGTGACACTTCACTTACCTGTGAAGTGTACTTCCCAGAGGTGTAATCTGAAAAGGGCGTAAGAAGAGCACATATACGCTATACGCACTGTGAATACTTCAGACCAGAGGCCGTAAGAGCACATATACGCTATACGCACTGTGAATACTTCAGACCAGAGGGCGTAAGAGCACATATACGCTATACGCACTGCCAGCAGTGTCGAGGCCGTTGTCAATAATCGTGTTATAAATTATAATTCTGATTTGTGATGGACACGATAATTTTTTTGTAGTAAATATAGAGAGGACGTTTGAATACTGCTGTGGTTGGCATTTCTGTACATGATGTGAAGGTTGATTTCCAGGCGGTATTGCATGGGGCAATGAGCGTTAAGTGGTTGATGGGGAAAGCCTTGTTATGCCTGTCTAGGGTTGTGTCGGGTGTGTCAGGCTTGGAGGGTAATTGTGTAGGTGTTGGTCAGTGTGTGTGTAGTTGTGGTCTGGGTAAGTCGACCCCTTCCTGCTGCTGCTATAGTGTAGTGTAGTGCTCTGGTGTGGTGTACCTTTAGTTTACCTATAGACGGTTTTGAGAGTTTTCTACAACCCCTGCCTGCTTGACTAGTGATAAATTTATTGGCCAAGCCTGCAGGCCGACATATCAACCACAACCTGGGTGATCAGGCACTTCCTGTACCAACTGGTCCACTTGTCTCCTGCCCCTCGTGTCCTGGCGTGTGTCTTGTGTTCGCTCAGACGAGGATGTGTGGTGCTGGGTGCAGTTATACGCCTTCTAGTTCACTTGCCTTCGTTCTCGACTCACAGTCAGGGATCCTGCTTGATGGGGTTCTGGGAGTTCTTCTACTCCCCAAGCCCGGCCCGAGGCCAGGCTTGACTTATGAGAGTTTGGTCCACCAGGCTGTTGTTGGGAGCGGCCCGCAGGCCCACATACCCACCACAGCACGATTGGTCCGGCACTCCTTGGAGGAAACTATCTAGTTTCCTCTTGAAGATGTCCACTGTTGTTCCGGCAATATTTCTTATGCTCGCTGGGAGGACGTTGAACAACCGCAGACCTCTGATGTTTATACAGTGTTCTCTGATTGTGCCTATGGCACCCCTGTTTTTCACTGTATCTGTTCTATTCTTCCATATCGTTCACTCCAGTACGTTGTTATTTTACTGTGTAGATTAGGGACCTGTCCCTCCAGTATTTTCCATGTATATATTATTTGATATCTCTCTCGTCTCCTTTCTAGAGAGTACATTTGGAGAGCTTTGAGACGATTCCAATAATTTAGGTGCTTTATCGCGTCTATGCGTGCCGTATATGTTCTCTGTATTCCCTCTATTTCAGCAATCTCTCCTGCTCTAAAGGGGGAAGTGAGTACTGAACAGTACTCAAGACGGGACAACACAAGTGACTTGAAAAGTACAACCATTGTGATGGGATCCCTGGATTTGAAGGTTCTCGTTATCCATCCGATGATTTTTCTGGCTGACGCAATATTTGCTTGGTTATGCTCCCTAAACGTTAGGTCGTCAGACATCATTATTCCCAAATCCTTGACATGATGTTTTGCCACTATGGCCAAATCTGATTGGTTTATACCCTGTATTATGTTTAAGGTCCTCATTTTTACCGTACCTGAGTACCTGGAATTTATCACTGCTAAACATTATGTTATTTTCTGCTGCCCAATCGAACTTTATTAATATCTGCTTGTAGTTTTCAATGTCTTCAGCCGAGGCAATTTTCATGCAGATTTTTGTGTCATCTGCAAAGGATGATGCGAAGCTGTGACTTGTATTTTTATATGTATATAACATTTTTTTATTGTTTATAACATTTAAAGAAACATTTAAAATTTATAACATTTAAGATAACAACAAAAAATAACATTTTTTATTGTATATAACATTTTGTCTATATCTGATATGAGAATAAGGAACAGCAGCGGTGCAAGGACTGTACCCTGAGGTACAGAGCTTTTAACTGTGCTTGGACTCTATTTTATATGGTTGATTGTTACTCTTTGTGTTCTGTTCGACAGAAAATTGAGTATCCAGCGTCCTACTTTACCAGTTATTCCCATTGACCTCATTTGTGTGCTATCACTCCATGGTCACCTTTATCGAATGCCTTTGCGAAATCCGTGTATACCACATCTGTATCCCGGGTTTGATTCCCTGCCGGGACGGAAATGGTTGGGCACGTTTCCTTTCATCTAATACACCTGTTGGTCTAGAGTAAATAGGTACCCGAGAGTTTGCAACTGTTGCATCCTGAGGAAGGTAAGTAGTTCGACCTTGAGGTGAGCTCAACGCCAGCCTAAAGTGACCGACCCGANAGGATGGTGGGTAAGGAGATTGATGGAGATGATTGTTAGTGGTGAGTGCAAAAATAATCCTTGTGTTGATACACAGCTAATGAGGTGGGGGCCTCACACGTGGCACCCCTCCCCCCCCCTGCCTGTAGGCACTCAGTGGAAGGTTGTTAGCGGTGCCCCGTCCTCGCCAGATAGCAAGATCACCCCTCATCCCCCACAGTCTTCAACAGCTTGAGTGGGGTCGGCGTCGTGCGAGCAGACTTACAAACAAACCTTCCTCCACACGGGGCGCTGGCGAGGCTCTGATCTGGGGCACAGTGCCTGGCTCTCTGTGCCGCGCACTCTGGCTTGTAGTGGGGGGGTGTGGGCCTCCTGCGGGCCGCTCCCAACAACAACCTGTTGGATCAATTCATCGCAAGACAAGCCTGGCCCCAGGGCCCAGGCCAAGCTTCCCCCCAGGCCGGGCTTGGGAAGTAGAAGAACTCCCAGAACCCTCTCCAGGTGTGTGGCTCTCTCGACCACTCACTGGGTCACCACTGGCACTACCTGCACCAAGGGGACACATGCACCAGGGGCACACATGCACCAGGGAGGACACATGCACCAGGGAGGACACATGCACCAGGGGCACACATGCACCAGGGAGGACACATGCACCAGGGAGGACACATGCACCAGGGAGGACACATGCACCAGGGAGGACACATGCACCAGGGGCACACATGCACCAGGGAGGACACATGCACCAGGGAGGACACATGCACCAGGGGCACACATGCACCAGGGAGGACACATGCACCAGGGAGGACACATGCACCAGGGGCACACACATGCACCAGGGAGGACACATGCACCAGGGAGGACACATGCACCAGGGAGGACACATGCACCAGGGAGGACACATGCACCAGGGAGGACACATGCACCAGGGGCACACATGCACCAGGGAGGACACATGCACCAGGGAGGACACATGCACCAGGGGCACACATGCACCAGGGAGGACACATGCACCAGGGAGGACACATGCACCAGGGGCACACATGCACCAGGGAGGACACATGCACCAGGGGCACACATGCACCAGGGAGGACACATGCACCAGGGAGGACACATGCACCAGGGAGGACACATGCACCAGGGAGTACACATGCACCAGGGAGGACACATGCACCAGGGAGGACACATGCACCAGGGAGGACACATGCACCAGGGGCACACATGCACCAGGGAGGACACATGCACCAGGGAGGACACATGCACCAGGGAGGACACATGCACCAGGGAGGACACATGCACCAGGGAGGACACATGCACCAGGGAGGACACATGCACCAGGGAGGACACATGCACCAGGGAGGACACATGCACCAGGGGGACACATGCACCAGGGGCACACATGCACCAGGGAGGACACATGCACCAGGGAGGACACATGCACCAGGGAGGACACATGCACCAGGGAGGACACATGCACCAGGGAGGACACATGCACCAGGGGCACACATGCACCAGGGAGGACACATGCACCAGGGAGGACACATGCACCAGGGGCACACATGCACCAGGGGGGGGGGAAACATGCACCAGGGGGGGACACTGCTTGATACCTGGTTGATGGGGTTCTGGGAGTTCTTCTACTCCCCAAGCCCGGCCCGAGGCCAGGTGACTTGTGAGAGTTTGGTCCACCAGGCTGTTGCTTGGAGCGGCCCGCAGGCCCACATACCCACCACAGCCCGGTTGGTCCGAAACTTCTTTTAGAAAACAGTCAAGTTTCCTCTTGAAGATGTCCACGGTTGTTCCGGCAATATTTCATATGCTCGCTGGGAGGACGTTGAACAACCGCGGACCTCTGATGTTTATACAGTGTTCTCTGATTGTGCCTATGGCACCTCTGCTCTTCACTGGTTCTATTCTGCATTTTCTTCCATATCGTTCACTCCAGTACGTTGTTATTTTACTGTGCAGATTTGGGACCTGGCCCTCCAGTATTTTCCATGTGTATATTATTTGATATCTCTCTCGTCTTCTTTCTAGTGAGTACATTTGAAGAGCTTTGAGACGATCCCAATAATTTAGGTGCTTTATCTCGTCTATGCGTGCTGTATATGTTCTCTGTATTCCCTCTATTTCAGCAATCTCTCCTGCTCTGAAGGGGAAGTGAGTACTGAGCAGTACTCAAGACGGGACAACACAAGTGACTTGAAGAGTACAACCATTGTGATGGGATCCCTGGATTTGGACGGTCTCGTAATCCATCCTATCATTTTTCTGGCTGACGCAATATTTGCTTGGTTATGCTCCCTAAACGTTAGGTCGTCGGACATCATTATTCCCAAATCCTTTACATGCTGTTTTCCTACTATGGGCAGATTCGATTGTGTTTTGTACCCTGTATTATGTTTCAGATCCTCAATTTTGCCGTTCCTGAGTACCTGGAATTTATTACTGTTAAACATCATGTTTAACAGAATGAATCAGAATAAACATCAGGTTAACAGAATTAACAAACAGAATGTAAACATTCTGCTGCCCAATCGAAAACTTTGTGTATATCTGCTTGTAATTTTTCAATGTCTTCAGCAGAGGTAATTTTCATGCTGATTTTTGTGTCATCTGCAAAGGATGATACGAAGCTGTGACTTATATTTTTGTCTATATCTGATATGAGAATAAGGAACAGCAGTGGTGCAAGGACTGTACCTTGAGGTACAGTGCTTTTAAATGCGCTTGGACTCGATTTTATTTGATTGACTGTTACTCTTTGTGTTCTGTTCGACAGGAAATTGAGTATCCAGCTTCCTACTTTACCAGTTATTCCCATTGACCTCATTTTATGTGCTATCACTCCATGGTCACATTTGTCGAATGCCTTTGCAAAGTCTGTGTATACAACATCTGCATCCTGTTTTTCTTCTAATGCCTCAGTGATTTTGTCGTAATGGTCAAGTAGCTGTGAGAGGCATGATCTTCCTGCTCTAAATCCATATTGGCCTGGTTTGTGAAGGTCATTGGTCTCCATGAAACTAGTGACCTGACTCCTGATCACTCACTCAAATACTCTTATTATGTGGGACGTTAGTGCAACTGGTCTATAATTCTTTGCCAATGCTTTGCTATCTCCATTGTGTAGAGGGGCTATGTCTGCTGCTTTAAGTGCATCTGGTATCTCCCCCGTGTCCAAGCTCTTCCTCCACACTATACTGAGTGCCTGTGCTACTGGTACTTTGTATTTCTTTATAAATATTGAATTCCATGAGTCTGGACCTGGGGCTGAGTGCATGGGCATATTGTCAATTTCTCTTTCAAAATCTGCCACGCTCGTGTTGATATCAGTTATAGTTACAGGGGTTTGGATATCACGCATAAAGAAGTTGTCCGGATCTTCAACTTTCATGCTGTGTAGATAATATAATATACCAATAGATAGATAATATACCAATAGACTATGCCTCTTCTTTCAAATACCTTGGAGTCTATGTCCTTGTACCTCAACTGCAGTCAATAAGTTACATCAACAATGTAGAGACAGACTCAATTAGGCTCTCAGAACTGTAGTGGGGTACAGCCCGAAATATGGTGTTAATATTAGAATAGCAAGAATGATGCATTTAGCGTATACAAGGTCTCTGATAGACTATCATGCACCAGCTTTGGTCCTGCAAAATGGCAAAAGTATTGATAGACTTGAAAAAATGCAAAATGAAGCACTCAGAATTATACTTGGCTGTCCTATAACTACCAAAGTTCTCAACATGCGGAAAGAATTAAATATACTTAGCATTAGAGATAGAATATTTGAAATTAATCTTATGATGGGACTAAAGCTTCTGCGTGATAACAAAAACAACATTGTGTCAGTTGCACTGATAGAACACATACGAAATGGAACTAGCGAGTCTAAATGGATTCAAAGAACTAAGCCACTCATATTAAAATGATGGGACTGCACGATGTATATACAGATGAAAGAGTACAGCACTTCCTTCCATCCTGGTAGATAGTACCTTTTGACATCCTGACCCCTGCATACCCCACCATAAACTAATCACAAACAACCCTCATGCTCAGCTTGCTGCTAAATTAAGCACCATAGAACACATTCACAATATACAAGCTTAAAACAACATTGCACAGACCATATACACTGACGGATTACTCAATACAGCTACAGGGAGGGCAGGAAGTGCTGTTATTGCTCATCAGCCCGATGGCAGCACAATTCAAAGGAACATCCGAATTAGTAACTGGGCGTCCACAATGCAAGCCGAGTTGGTAGCAATACTGGTAGCACTCGAAATTATTGACAACACTGAAGTAGACAGCTTAATTATTTCTAACTCCCTTTCCTCACTACGAGCAATAAACAGTTTGCAATCAAGTAATAACGTGCTTGTCTTGGAAGCTAGACGTAGATATATAAGAATACTTAGCAAGAGGGTAAATATAAAAATGTTGTGGATTCCTTCTCACATTGGCATGCAGGAACATGACAAAGTTGACGCCCTTGCTAAGGCTGCTGTAAACAAAGACAGTATTGAACGAAATCTTGAGTTATCAAATAGGTCCCTTAAAAGTATCATTAGACGAGAACTCCTGGATGAATTTGAAGAAAGTAGAACTGTGCAAACTGGAACTAGCAGGTCCATTGTTCATCACAATGAAATGTCTGAAGTAAAACATGTGTATGGGGCAAGTAACAAAGTCAGTAGACTAACAGATGTTTGTAACCCCCCCTCTATAAAATGCCACCATTGTAACACCTGTCTATGTAACACCACTCTATAAAATGTATACTAAACTAATAATGTAAACACTACTTCTACTTATCCTGAGTAACACTTCCTATCGGTTGCACTTGGTAACACTTTTATTGAACACTGTAATATGAGCTGACATATGATGGTTACACCGGAACCAAAAGGTACACTGCCAACAAGGAAAGCTACACAGGATTAAAAAAAACGCTGCCACCATCTGCCTTGACCATTGAGACTATATCAAGCAATGAGGCAAGAAACATTGCTTGACTTGGGGAATACTTTCTATAACTTTCATTAATTATGGGACGGTTGTCAGCCACTATATCCAAAAGGCTAAGAGGATTCAACAATTGACACAGACGGGAAATTTAACACGAGTTTATTGAGACCAAAATTATGCTAATCTTGAGAGGTTATCTTGAGATGATCTCGGGGCTTTTTTAGTGTCCCCGAGGCCGGTCCTCGACCAGGCCTCCACCCCAGAAAGCAGCCCGTGACAGCTGACTAACACCCAGGTACCTATTTTACTGCTAGGTAACAGTGACATAGGGTGAAAGAAACTCTGCCCATTGTTTCTCGCCGGCGACTGGGATCGAACCCAGGACCACAGGATCACAAGCCCCGCGTGCTGTCCGCTCGGCCGACCGGCTCCCTTATATAATCACCACTTATAAATCCTACTCTAACACTGGCCAAGAGTTAAGAAATTTAGACATGGAACAAAACCTCAGAGATCACACACATTACCTTAAGACCTCTGTCTCTCCATCTGGTGGACACTGTCTCTCCCTGGCTGTGGATGTTCTTCACAGATCCACTCTCGACCCCGGTGTCTCGCACTCTGTCTCTAAGTCTCTACAGGACCAATATATACCCTCGAAAAAGTGGGGAGGGGGAGATTTACTGTCGCTACCTACACCAAGAAGTAAGAGGTCGGCCACACGTGCACAAACACTCAAGAATTTTCATTAAACTTGTTTGACATTCACCATACACTGTTCAAGAGAGGAGTTATTAATTACGTGTGTGACTGACCTTTGACCTGCCTAAAAGGGGGAGATCCATGGATGTTTACACATAAGAATCTGGGGTCTAATTCCATTGCAATGTTTGACAAGAGTATCATGAAATATTACATACTTGAAACTAGCTGACTAAGACTAACCCAGGAATTTTTTAATCAACATACAAGATAATCCAGAGGTCATCTAGACTGACCTCTTGGAGAAGGCTTCCCTGGGTGTGAACTCTAGGGGGGGGGGTCATGGGTGTTACATATTGTCATAGCTCGTATAAGACTTGGCTACAAGTATCTCTGGCAGTTCGGCTTGTATAGGGATCTAGATGAAGTAAAGTGTAAAGTGTGTGGACAAAGACAGGGACACACACTCGAACACTATATTTGGATTGTAGTAAAATTGAGCCATTTAGAGATAAATCTAAGCTCACTCTGTATGATATGGCAACCTATCGTATTACCTTGGATAAATTACCTGAAATCCTTGCACTGTATCCACATTTCGCTTCCAGTAGATGAACGACATATGAGATTCAGAAACAAGTAGTGTATTGTGAGGACTAATAATAAACAGAAGCTCCCCTATGACTCTGTAATGTCCCCATTGGTCAAACTATTATGTATTAGCGATAAGACCTACCATTAATGTATGATAACTTACTGTAAATATGTAGCTCTTGAAATAGAACATTCTCTGTAACTAGCTGACATTCTAACTATAAGGTGTGAAGGATAGATGAAATTGTTTATGTAATAATCTAAGATGAGGTCTGATAAAGACCTTTTGTGCCCTCTGTAATGCTTTTGCGCTACCGCTCACAGGATGGGTATGGGGTGCAGAATAAAGTAGCCGCCTTCGGCGGCAACAATCAAATCATGCTGTGTATCGGAGTGCTAAACATGTCCTCATACTGCTTTTTTAGGTTTTCGCTAATTTCTTTGTCATCCTCAGTGTATGAACCTTCACTAATACGAATAGTCCAATACCGGCAGTGGTTTTTGCTTTTGATTTAACGTATGTGAAGAAATATTTTGGGTTTGTCTTTATTTCTTGCATTGCTTTCTGTTCTAGTTGCCTTTCTTCAGTCTGATATGAATGCTTCAGTCTCTGTTCGATTTCTTCAATCTCCCTGTTTAAGTTATTCCTCTTTGTATAGAAAGTCGTGTGTGCTTAAGCATTTCCGTTAATTTCTTCCTTCTTTTGTAATGTCGTCTGCGTTCTCTTTCTACATGGACCTCTTTCTGGCTTTCCTCAAAGGAACATGTTTCCTAGTTGGTTCTGTAATCTGCTGACTGAGCGAGAATTTGTCACTTTTGTCTTTTTTTTGTCCCTTTTTGAATTTGTCCTGCTGCATGGGTGACAGCTTCTTCCCTGTATCAACCTATCCTAGCTTTGCACCTTAGAGAGGCCACGCCAGATAACTACCAAACGAAACTCCATAGTCTCCTGAGATTGATGGATGCCTACTGTCATGTCTCCCCTACCCCTTTGTCTTCCAGGGACGTGAGGTTTAGCTCCGTAGCCTTTCCTCGTAGCTCATACCCCTTAGTTCTGGGACTAGTGTGGTGTCATACCTCTGTGTGTGTGTGTGTGTGTTGGTGTGTGTGTGTGTGTGTGTGTGTGTGTGGTGTGTGTGTGGTGTGTGTGTGTGTACTCACCTAGTTGTACTCACCTAGTTGTGCTTGCGGGGGTTGAGCTCTGGCTCTTTGGTCCCGCCTCTCAACCGTCAATCAACAGGTGTACAGTTTCCTGAGCCTAATGGGCTCTATCATATCTACACTTGAAACTGTGTATGGAGTCAGCCTCCACCACATCGCTTCCTAATGCATTCCATTTGTCAACCACTCTGACACTAAAAAGTTCTTTCTAATATCTCTGTGGCTCATTTGGGCACTCAGTTTCCACCTGTGTCCCCTAGTGCGTGTGCCCCTTGTGTTAAACAGCCTGTCTTTATCAACCCTGTCGATTCCCCTGAGAATCTTGAATGTGGTGATCATGTCCCCCCTAACTCTTCTGTCTTCCAACGAAGTGAGGTTTAATTCCTGCAGTCGCTCCTCGTAGCTCATACCTCTCAGCTCGGGTACTAGTCTGGTGGCAAACCTTTGAACCTTTTCCAGTTTAGTCTTATGCTTGACTAGATAGGGACTCCATGCTGGAGCCGCATACTCCAGGATTGGTCTGACATATGTGGTATATAATGTTCTGAAAGATTCCTTACACAAGTTTCTAAAGGCCGTTCTTATGTTAGCCAACCTGGCATATGCTGCTGATGTTATCCTCTTGATATGAGCTTCAGGGGACAGGTCTGGCGTGATATCAACCCCCAGGTCTTTCTCTCTCTCTGACTCTTGAAGTATTTCATCTCCCAAATGATACCTTGTATCTGGTCTCCTGCTTCCTACCCCTATCTTCATTACATTACATTTGCTTGGGTTAAACTCTAACAGCCATTTGTTCGACCATTCCTGCAGCTTGTCCAGGTCTTCTTGAAGTCTCAAGCTGTCCTCCTCTGTCTTAATCCTTCTCATAATTTTGGCGTCGTCAGCAAACATTGAGAGGAATGAGTCTATACCCTCTGGGAGATCATTTACGTATATCAGAAACAGGATAGGTCCAAGTACAGAGCCCTGTGGGACTCCACTGGTGACTTCACGCCATCTGAGGTCTCACCCCTCACTGTAACTCTCTGCTTCCTATTGCTTAGGTACTCCCTTATCCACTGGAGCGCCCTACCTGTTACTCCTGCCTGTTTCTCCAGCTTATGCATCAACCTTTTATGGGGTACTGTGTCAAAGGCTTTCCGACAGTCCAAAAAAATGCCAGTCCGCCCACCCCTTCTCTTTTCGCTTAATTCTTGTCACCTGATCGTAGAATTCTTCAAGCCTGTAGGCAAGATTTACTCTCCTGAACCCATGTTGATGGGTGTTCACGAAGTCTCTTCTCTCAGATGTGTTACTAGGCTTTTTTCTCACAATCTTCTCCATCACCTAACATGGTATACAAGTTAAGGACACGGCCATGTAGTTCAGTTGCCTCTTGTCTGTCATCCTTTGTTGGTATATTGGTACTACATTAGCAGTCTTCCATATTTCTGGTTAGGTCCCCCGTTTCCAGGACTTATATACACTATGAAGAGTGGTAAGCAAAGTGCTCTTTCAATACCCATGGCGAGGATTCCATCCGGCCCAACAGATTTTCTCACATCCAGCTTCAATAGGTGCTTTTTGACCTCATCTCTTGTAAATTCGAACCTATCCAAGGTCACCTGGTTTGCTGCCACCTATCCATTGCCGTGATATCTCCCTGTTCTATTGTAAAGACCTCCTGGAACTCTTTTGTTGAGTCTTCACACACCTCTTTGTATTCTCTGTGTACCTGTCTCGCCCTCACCCTAAGTTTAATCACCTGTTCCTTCACTGTTGTCTTCCTCCTGCTGTGACTGGGTAGTAGCTTTGGTTCAGTCTTGGCTTTGTAGCTATATCATTTTCATACCTTTCTCAGCTGCTCTTCTCACACTACATACTCGTTCCTGGTTTCTCTGGTACCCCTCTCTACTTTCTGGTGTTCTGTTATTACGGAAGCTTCTCCATGCCCTTTTGTTCAGCTTCTTTGCTTTCGTACATTCCCCTATTAAACCACGGATTCTTCCTTTGCTTCTCTGTTTTTTCCTGTTGGCTGGGACAAACCTGCTTACACAAACCTGTTTGTGTGTGTGTGTGGTTGTGTGTGTGTGTGGTGTGTGTGTGTGTGTGTGTGTGTGTGTGTGGTGTGTGTGTGTGTGTGTGTACTCACGTACTCACTGTTGTGCTTGCGGGGGTTGAGCTTGTGCTCTTTGGTCCCGCCTCTCAACTCGTCAATCAACGGTGTACAGTTCTGAGCCTATGGCTCTATAATATCTACATTTGAAACTGTGTATGGAGTCAGCCTCCACCACATCGTGTGTGTGTGTGTGTGTGTGTGTGTGTGTGTGTGTGTGTGTGTGTGTGTGGTGTGGTGTGTGGTGTGTCGCATGGATGACTTAGATAAGTAATAATTATAGATGCATTAGCAAGGTGGAGCAGCAAGAGTACAAGGTGTGGTACACTATGTGTGTGTGTGTGACTGGGAGGAGGAGGAGGAGGAGGTGGGGGGGGGGGGAGGTATCAGAAGCAGTAGCTGTGTTGAGAGTGTGGGATAAGCCTCGCCTGTGTTACCACTACACTCACTTCAAGCCTGGGTCCACGTGACAATATCTCTTTGTGCTACCATTACATTGACTCTCTGCTGCTGTTGCCGCTGCTGCTGCTGCTGTTGCTTGCTCTGCTGCTGCTGTTGCCTGCTGCTCGCTGCTGCTGTTGTTGCTCCGCTGCTGCTGTGCTAGTTGCTGTTGCTGTTGACTGCTGCTGTTGCTGTTGCTGTTGCTGCTGCTCTTTGCGCTGCTGCTGCTTGCTGCTGCTGCTGTGCTGCTGCTGTGCTGTTGCTGCTGCTGTGCTGTTGCTGCTGCTGCGTGCTGTTGCTGCTGCTGTGCTGTTGCTGCTGCAGCTACTGCTGCTGGCTGCTAGCTGCGCTGCTGTTGTGCTGCTGTGCTGTTGCTGCTGCTGCTGTGCTGTTGCTGCTGCTGTGGCTTGTTGCTGCTGCTGTGCTGTTGCTGTTGCTGTGCTGTTCGCTGTTGCTGCTGTTGCTGGTGACGTGTGCAACACTGCGGTTCTGTTATCGAGTGTCTCTTATAACAAGAAAGTGTATGTAAATACCATGAACAGTACTGGTGTCCTCTATAGTGTGAGGTCCACCTGACACCCCTGGGGACGACCTGACACCCCCGGGGACGACCTGACACTCCCGGGGACGACCTGACACCCCTGGGGACGACCTGACCACCCCCGGGGACGACCTGACACCCCTGGGGACGACCAGACACCCCCGGGGACGACCTGACACCCCCGGGACGACCTGACACCCCGGGACGACCTGACACCCCTAGGGACGACCAGACACCCCCGGGGACGACCTGACAGCCCCGGGGACGACCTGACACCCCTGAGGACGACCTGACACCCCCGGGACGACCTGACACCCCGGGGACGAGCCTGGACACCCCGG
>WNGS01001268.1:33424-57372 GCA_020271785.1 Procambarus virginalis | reverse complement strand
CCTGTCCTTATCTACCCTGTCAATTCCCTTGAGAATCTTGAATGTGGTGATCATGTCCCCCCTAACTCTTCTGTCTTCCAACGAAGTGAGGTTTAATTCCCGTAGTCTCTCCTCGTAGCTCATACCTCTTAGCTCGGATACTAGTCTGGTGGCAAACCTTTGAACCTTTTCCAGTTTAGTCTTATGCTTGACTAGATATGGACTCCATGCTGGAGCCGCATACTCCAGGATTGGTCTGACATATGTGGTATATAATGTTCTGAAGATTCCTTACACAAGTTTTCTAAAGGCCGTTCTTATGTTAGCCAACCTGACATATGCCGCTGATGTTATCCTCTTGATATGAGCTTCAGGGGACAGGTCTGGCGTGATATCAACCCCCAGGTCTTTCTCTCTCTCTCTCTGACTCCAGAAACTCCTGTGTGTGTGTGTGTGTTTGTAATTTTTTTAGTTTTATTTAGGTCAAGTTTATTTTAGGTTATTTGGGTTTTAGTTTGGTTTATTTAGGTCAACATATTAACAAGGGTTAACATACTAGCTGGTCAACTCGCTTCATGCAAGTCGTCGTTCAATCCCCGACCGTCCAAGTGGTTGGGCACCATTCCTTCCCCCGTCCTATCTCAAATCCTTATCCTGATCCCTTCCCTTCCAAGTGCTATATAGCTGATATATATATATATATATATATATAGCACTTTCCACTGATCGTTGCCGTTGTCTTGCACGGAGCGTCTATGACCTTCCTCGGGGCACACTGGCACGCCGTCATCGCATTCCGGTCAACACTGTGGCACTGCTGGTGGTGGACTCTTAAACTTGACAGTTTATTTATGTAGAGTTTATGATCTATCTCTTCAGGGCTCTGTTGATTTTCATTGTTTTGGCAGCACCTATGTGTATACAACTAGCTGTACATTCTGGGGAAATACTACTGCTCTTGGGCCCCGCCTCTCTACCCTTATTCAACTGGGAGTTACTTTGTTTGGGCGTGAACCGTTTTTTTTGGAGTGTGGGACCTTCCGGCCCACTTGTTACAGTGGCCTTGTGGCTCTAGTGTCTGTGCCTTGAGGCACTTTTCCTTGTGCTGTGCCTTGAGGCACTTTTCCTTGTGCTGTGCCTTGAGGCACTTTTCCTTGTGCTGTGCCTTGAGGCACTTTTCCTTGTGCTGTGCCTTGCGGCGTTTGTGGGACATTCGAGTATACCTGGGATATATGCAGCATTTGGATGCGAACCCCAGGATGCGACCCACAACAGTTAACTAACACCCCCAGGTGCCTCATCATTGCTAGGTAAAGAGAGGCAGCGGGTGCAAGGAGCCCACACGTATCGCTCTACCCGATGTGCCCGTTCCTGAGCCTATTGGGCTCTGTTATATTTACATTTAAGACTGTTGATTGAGTTTTGCTCCACTTGTACTGGCATAGTTGTGTTTGAGGAGGATAAGCTTCGGCTCTTGGGCCCCCACCTCTCTGCCCTTAATCAACAGATGTACAGGTTCCTGAGCTCTATAACACCTACATTGGAGACTGTGTATGGAGTCAGCCTCCACCACATCACTTCCTAATACATTCCATTTATTAATTTAACTACTCTCAAAAAGTTTCTTGTAATGTCTCTGTGGTTCATTTGGGTTCTGAGTTCCACCTGTATCCCGCCTTGCTGTGCCCTGGTGTGTGCTGGTGCTGGGTGCAGGATACCTCAACACACGGGGGGGGGGGGGGGGGAGAGGGGGGGTGTGATGCAAGACGGGAGGGGGGGTGTTGGGCCCTCCCCCCCCCCTGACTCTCAGCCACGTCGTTCACCACCTCCACACACACAGTACTGCCATTTGCCTCACAACCTCTCAACTTGAAGCATCTCCTCCTCCTCCTCCTGCTGTACGTGGCCCCGTGTGTGTGTCTACACCTGCAGTTGTGTCCTCTGTGTTCACCTGTTACTCTCTCAGCTCACCTGCTGAGCTTAAACTGGTGTTGTGCTCAAGCCGCGCCAGTGACTTTAACAACGACTATCCTGTGCCTGTACCTGTACCTGTACCTGTACCTGTACCTGTACCTGTACCTGTGGAGAGTAATTACCAGGTGGGCGAGAGATGAACGACCCACTAGTTGGTATGAAATGAACACGGAACACATATATAAACAACAGTGTATATAATTAAGAGTACACAGAGCATATAAACAATTCGTTTAAACAAAAGTACTAAGGTGAATAAGGGATAAACAATGTATACAAATAGTGTGTAAGCCAATGAATGTAAACCAGGGCACTGAACCGGTGTACACCCGTGTGCAACCCAGACAGCGCTGTGTACCTATCACTCAGACCGTGTGTGTACCGTCTACTGACGAGTACACACACGCGCGATGGTGTTCTCTGTGTACTCACCTAGTTGTGCTTGCGGGGGTTGAGCTCTGGCTCTTGGGTCAAAGTGTGTGTGTGTCTGGCTAGAAACCTTTCAACACTAGTGGTATAGAAACTACTCTAGAAATAGTGATTTAAAAACTTCTTCAGAACTTGTGGCATAGAAAACAATAAGTTAAGAAACATGGGTTAAGAGACCGGGCCTTGATAGAAGAACTCTGGGAACACACTCCAGGTAAATACAGGTAAGTATAGCAGCGTTACTTGTCTTTGTTTGGCAAGAAGCCTAAAGCAAGGTTTACTTATCGCCGAGGACTGGAGAGACTGGCACCAGACGGGCTGTCCGCCTTGCTGACACCAGGCGGGCTGTCCGCCTTGCTGACACCAGGCGGGCTGTCCGCCTTGCTGACACCAGGCGGGCTGTCCGCCTTGCTGACACCAGGCGGGCTGTCCGCCTTGCTGACACCAGGCGGGCTGTCCGCCTTGCTGACACCAGACGGGCTGTCCGCCTTGCTGACACCAGACGGGCTGTCCGCCTTGCTGACACCAGGCGGGCTGTCCGCCTTGCTGACACGATGTGTGGGTGTTGTCAGCTAAGCTAAGCTGGCTCCCTCTTGTCAAGGAGCTGTGAGTGTGTGAGAGGTTCTTCACGTGTGTTTCTGCATATATGGATGTCTCTATAGATGAACGTGCTGGAGATGCTGTGAGGCAGTCCTTCCCTCCGTCTCCCTCCCTGCGACTCTCCCTCCCTCCCACTCTCCGTCCCTCCCACTCTCCCTCCCTCCCTCCCACTCTCCCTCCCACTCTCCCTCCCTCCCTCCCACTCTCCCTCGTCCCTGTTCCGTTGTTCTAGTGTTCCGGGTCAAGAGGTGGGCATGCAGCAGGGCAGAAAAGAGGCAGTATTGTTCCTAGTCTGAGAGGGCCACAAGGACCAGTTTTGTATGGTGGAGGGTCGGGTGTTGTTGGCGTGTGTTGTGGGGAGGTGAGTCTCCTCCAGGGAGGGTGGTTCATGGCTGGGGTCGTTAAGGCCTCCACCTGCCTCTGTGGTCACATTATTCCCCTAAACTCCTTCATTGCTGGTCCTCTTGTACTCACCTAGTTGTGCTTACGAGGGTCGAGCTTCGGCTCTCTGGTCCCGCCTCTGTTTTGTCTTATAAATTGTCTTCCACACTATCGTGGAAATGGACATTTTATTCACTTGGGCACTAGGAGACTCGAGCCGCCGACCCCCGGGTGTGGGGCTGGAGCTCCTCCCCTGTGCCATGAGACAGCTGCTATTGTATGCAGGTGTCTGACCAGGTGTAACTGGAGCATGTCTAGTGCATTACTGACAAGATATGCCTCATAATGTTAGTATGCTGGTGTTACGGGGGTTGAGCCTCAGTTCTTGGGCCCTGTCTCTCAACCTTCATTGAGCTTCATTCTATTTTTAATGGCTAGAGTATGGCTCTAAAGATGTGTCTAATATTTCCGTAGCTCGTTTGATTATGTAGTTTCCACCAGTGTTCCAGTGTCTGTGTCCCTCTCGTGTCAAATAGCCAGTCCTTGCCTAGTCCGTCAGTTTCCCATAATATTTTGTATGTTGTAATCATGTTTCCGCTGTACGACGTTTGTTTACTTGTGTATATTCAGACAGTCTTCCCACGCTTTGCTTTCATGTGCGAACAGAGGCAATATTTAAGCTACTTGTGCACATACACATTAACCTACTTGTGCGCGAATGAAGACATTTAGGTAAGGGGATATTACAGTCCCACCATGGCGCAGTGGGGAAACTGCGCCATGAAGTGTCTGGTGTTTCGCAAGCGCTTTAGCCTGGGTTCGTATCCTAGCCGGCGAGGATTTACTAGGCGCCAATCCCTAACTGTAGCCTCTGTTCACCCAGCGGTTAATGGGTATCTGGTTGGTAAACAATTTGGCCGGGTCGTATTCCGGGGGATATTACGATTAAGGACCTGCCTGCAACGCTGTGCGTGCCAGTGGCTGTACAAGAATGTAACAACTATTGTATATATAAATAAATAAAAAAAGTCTACTTTTGTGCGTATAGAAACGGCATTCCCGGATGTGCGTACATGTGCGTATTGAGAGTTTAGTATAAGAAGGTAAATATAAGTCAAGGATGAGGGTGTTAGCCAGCTCTCACGGCGAAGGTTGCTCCTCACTCCCCATCCCTCCCTCACCCGTGGGCAGGATGTGAGGGAGGGAGAGACGCGTCTTGACGGAGGGAGGGAGGGAGGCGTCTTGACGGAGGGAGGGAGGGAGGCGTCTTGACGGAGGGAGGGAGGGAGGCGTCTTGACGGAGGAAGGGATGGAGGGACGGAGGGGGTGAAGGAGTGAGAGCGTTGATGTAAGAGCAAGGAGAGTGAAGGATGGTGGGTAAGGAGATTGATGGAGATGATTGTTAGTGGTGAGTGCAAAAATAATCCTGTGTTGATACACAGCTAATGAGGTGGGGGCCTCACACGTGGCACCCCTCCCCCCCCCTGCCTGTAGGCACTCAGTGGAAGGGTTGTTAGCGGTGCCCGGTCCTCGCCAGATAGCAAGATCACCCCCTCATCCCCCACAGTCTTCAACAGCTTGAGTGGGGTCGGCGTCGTGCGAGCAGACTTACAAACAAACCTTCCTCCACACGGGGCGCTGGCGAGGCTCTGATCTGGGGCACAGTGCCTGGCTCTCTGTGCCGGGCACTCTGGCTTGTAGTGGGGGGTGTGGGCCTCCTGCGGGCCGCTCCCAACAACAACCTGTTGGATAAATTCATCGCAAGACAAGCCTGGCCCCAGAGCCTAGGCCAAGCTTCCCCCCAGGCCGGGCTTGGGAAGTAGAAGAACTCCCAGAACCCTCTCCAGGTGTGTGGCCCTCTCGACCACTCACTGGGTCACCACTGGCACTACCTGCACCAGGGAGGACACATGCACCAGGGGCACACATGCACCAGGGAGGACACATGCACCAGGGAGGACACATGCACCAGGGAGGACACATGCACCAGGGGCACACATGCACCAGGGAGGACACATGCACCAGGGAGGACACATGCACCAGGGGCACACATGCACCAGGGAGGACACATGCACCAGGGAGGACACATGCACCAGGGAGGACACATGCACCAGGGAGGACACATGCACCAGGGAGGACACATGCACCAGGGGCACACATGCACCAGGGGGGACACATGCACCAGGGAGGACACATGCACCAGGGGCACACATGCACCAGGGGGGACACATGCACCAGGGAGGACACATGCACCAGGGGCACACATGCACCAGGGGGACACATGCACCAGGGAGGACACATGCACCAGGGAGGACACATGCACCAGGGGCACACATGCACCAGGGGGACACATGCACCAGGGGGACACATGCACCAGGGGCACACATGCACCAGGGAGGACACATGCACCAGGGGCACACATGCACCAGGGAGGACACATGCACCAGGGGCACACATGCACCAGGGAGGACACATGCACCAGGGCACACATGCACCAGGGGGGACACATGCACCAGGGAGGACACATGCACCAGGGGCACACATGCACCAGGGAGGACACATGCACCAGGGGCACACATGCACCAGGGGGGACACATGCACCAGGGGCACACATGCACCAGGGAGGACACATGCACCAGGGGCACACATGCACCAGGGAGGACACATGCACCAGGGAGGACACATGCACCAGGGGGACACATGCACCAGGGAGGACACATGCACCAGGGAGGACACATGCACCAGGGAGGACACATGCACCAGGGGGGACACATGCACCAGGGGGACACATGCACCAGGGGCACACATGCACCAGGGAGGACACATGCACCAGGGGCACACATGCACCAGGGGGGACACATGCACCAGGGGCACACATGCACCAGGGGGACACATGCACCAGGGGCACACATGCACCAGGGAGGACACATGCACCAGGGGCACACATGCACCAGGGGGACACATGCACCAGGGGCACACATGCACCAGGGAGGACACATGCACCAGGGAGGACACATGCACCAGGGGCACACATGCACCAGGGAGGACACATGCACCAGGGAGGACACATGCACCAGGGGCACACATGCACCAGGGAGGACACATGCACCAGGGAGGACACATGCACCAGGGAGGACACATGCACCAGGGAGGACACATGCACCAGGGGCACACATGCACCAGGGAGGACACATGCACCAGGGAGGACACATGCACCAGGGGGACACATGCACCAAGGGGACACATGCACCAGGGGCACACATGCACCAGGGAGGACACATGCACCAGGGAGGACACATGCACCAGGGGCACACATGCACCAGGGAGGACACATGCACCAGGGAGGACACATGCACCAGGGGCACACATGCACCAGGGAGGACACATGCACCAGGGAGGACACATGCACCAGGGAGGACACATGCACCAGGGAGGACACATGCACCAGGGAGGACACATGCACCAGGGAGGACACATGCACCAGGGGGACACATGCACCAGGGGCACACATGCACCAGGGAGGACACATGCACCAGGGAGGACACATGCACCAGGGAGGACACATGCACCAGGGAGGACACATGCACCAGGGAGGACACATGCACCAGGGGCACACATGCACCAGGGAGGACACATGCACCAGGGAGGACACATGCACCAGGGAGGACACATGCACCAGGGAGGACACATGCACCAGGGGGACACATGCACCAGGGAGGACACATGCACCAGGGGGACACATGCACCAGGGGCACACATGCACCAGGGAGGACACATGCACCAGGGAGGACACATGCACCAGGGAGGACACATGCACCAGGGAGGACACATGCACCAGGGAGGACACATGCACCAGGGAGGACACATGCACCAGGGAGGACACATGCACCAGGGGCACACATGCACCAGGGAGGACACATGCACCAGGGAGGACACATGCACCAGGGAGGACACATGCACCAGGGAGGACACATGCACCAGGGAGGACACATGCACCAGGGAGGACACATGCACCAGGGAGGACACATGCACCAGGGGGGACACATGCACCAGGGGCACACATGCACCAGGGAGGACACATGCACCAGGAGGACACATGCACCAGGGAGGACACATGCACCAGGGGCACACATGCACCAGGGAGGACACATGCACCAGGGAGGACACATGCACCAGGGAGGACACATGCACCAGGGAGGACACATGCACCAGGGGCACACATGCACCAGGGAGGACACGTGCACCAGGGAGGACACATGCACCAGGGAGGACACATGCACCAGGGAGGACACATGCACCAGGGAGGACACATGCACCAGGGAGGACACATGCACCAGGGAGGACACATGCACCAGGGGCACACATGCACCAGGGGGGGGAAACATGCACCAGGGGGGGGACACTGCTTGATACCTGGTTGATGGGGTTCTGGGAGTTCTTCTACTCCCCAAGCCCGGTCCGAGGCCAGGTGACTTGTGAGAGTTTGATCCACCAGGCTGTTGCTTGGAGCGGCCCGCAGGCCCACATACCCACAACAGCCCGGTTGGTCCGGAACTTCTTTTAGAAAACAATCTAGTTTCCTCTTGAAGATGTCCACGGTTGTTCCGGCAATATTTCATATGCTCGCTGGGAGGACGTTGAACAACCGTGGACCTCTGATGTTTATTCAGTGTTCTCTGATTGTGCCTATGGCACCCCTGCTCTTCACTGGTTCTATTCTGCATTTTCTTCCATATCGTTCACTCCAGTACGTTGTTATTTTACTGTGCAGATTTGGGACCTGTCCCTCCAGTATTTTCCATGTGTATATTATTTGGTATCTCTCTCGTCTCCTTTCTAGTGAGTACATTTGAAGAGCTTTGAGACGATCCCAATAATTTAGGTGCTTTATCTCGTCTATGCGTGCCGTATATGTTCTCCGTATTCCCTCTATTTCAGCAATCTCTCCTGCTCTGAAGGGGGAAGTGAGTACTGAGCAGTACTCGAGACGGGACAACACAAGTGACTTGAAGAGTACAACCATTGTGATGGGATCCCTGGATCTGAAAGTTCTCGTAATCCATTCTATCATTTTTCTGGCTGACGCAATATTTGCTTGGTTATGCTCCCTAAACGTTAGGTCGTCGGACATCATTATTCCCAAATCCTTGACATGCTGTTTTCCTACTATGGGCAGATTCGATTGTGTTTTGTCCCCTGTATTATGTTTCAGATCCTCAGTTTTGCCGTTCCTGAGTACCTGGAATTTATTACTGTTAAACATCATGTTTAACAGAATGAATCAGAATAAACATCAGGTTAACAGAATTAACAAACAGAATGTAAACATTCTGCTGCCCAATCGAAAACTTTGTGTATATCTGCTTGTAATTTTCAATGTCTTCAGCAGAGGTAATTTTCATGCTGATTTTTGTGTCATCTGCAAAGGATGATACGAAGCTGTGACTTATATTTTGTCTATATCTGATATGAGAATAAGGAACAGCAGTGGTGCAAGGACTGTACCTTGAGGTACAGTGCTTTTAAATGCGCTTGGACTCGANGTGGAGTTAACAGTGATATACCATGGCGTTAACAGTGATATACCGTGGAGTTAACAGTGATATACTGTGGAGTAACAGTGATATACCATGGTGTTAACAGTGATATACCTGGAGTTAACAGTGATATACTGTGGAGTTAACAGTGATATACTGTGGAGTTAACAGTGATATACTGTGGAGTTAACAGTGATATACTGTGGAGTTAACAGTGATATACCATGGAGTTAACAGTGATATACCATGGAGTTAACAGTGATATACCGTGGAGTTAACAGTGATATACCATGGAGTTAACAGTGATATACCGTGGAGTTAACAGTGATATACCGTGGAGTTAACAGTGATATACCGCAGAGTTAACAGTGATATACCATGGAGTTAACAGTGATATACCGTGGAGTTAACAGTGATATACCGTGGAGTTAACAGTGATATACCATGGAGTTAACAGTGATATACTGTGGAGTTAACAGTGATATACCGTGGAGTTAACAGTGATATACCGCAGAGTTAACAGTGATATACCATGGAGTTAACAGTGATATACCATGGAGTTAACAGTGATATACCGTGGAGTTAACAGTGATATACCGTGGAGTTAACAGTGATATACTGTGGAGTTAACAGTGATATACCATGGAGTTAACAGTGATATACCATGGAGTTAACAGTGATATACCGTGGAGTTAACAGTGATATACCGTGGAGTTAACAGTGATATACCGTGGAGTTAACAGTGATATACTGTGGAGTTAACAGTGATATACTGCGGAGTTAACAGTGATATACCACGGAGTTAACAGTGATATACCGTGGAGTTAACAGTGATATACTGCGGAGTTAACAGTGATATACCGCGGAGTTAACAGTGATATACCGTGGAGTTAACAGTGATATACCGTGGAGTTAACAGTGATATACTGCGGAGTTAACAGTGATATACCGTGGAGTTAACAGTGATATACCATGGAGTTAACAGTGATATACCGTGGAGTGAACAGTGATATACCACGGAGTTAACAGTGATATACCGTGGAGTTAACAGTGATATACCGCGGAGTTAACAGTGATATACCGCAGAGTTAACAGTGATATACCGTGGAGTTAACAGTGATATACCGCGGAGTTAACAGTGATATACAGCAGAGTTAACAGTGATATACCGTGGAGTTAACAGTGATATACCGCGGAGTTAACAGTGATATACCATGGAGTTAACAGTGATGTACCGCGGAGTTAACAGTGATATACCATGGAGTTAACAGTGATATACCGAGGAGTTAACAGTGATATACCATGGAGTTAACAGTGATATACCATGGAGTTAACAGTGATATACCGCGGAGTTAACAGTGATATACCGTGGAGTTAACAGTGATATACTGCGGAGTTAACAGTGATATACCGTGGAGTTAACAGTGATATACCATGGAGTTAACAGTGATATACCGTGGAGTGAACAGTGATATACCGCGGAGTTAACAGTGATATACCGTGGAGTTAACAGTGATATACCGCGGAGTTAACAGTGATATACCGCAGAGTTAACAGTGATATACCGTGGAGTTAACAGTGATATACCGCGGAGTTAACAGTGATATACCGCAGAGTTAACAGTGATATACCGTGGAGTTAACAGTGATATACCGCGGAGTTAACAGTGATATACCATGGAGTTAACAGTGATGTACCGCGGAGTTAACAGTGATATACCATGGAGTTAACAGTGATATACCGAGGAGTTAACAGTGATATACCATGGAGTTAACAGTGATATACCATGGAGTTAACAGTGATATACCACGGAGTTAACAGTGATATACCATGGAGTTAACAGTGATATACCGAGGAGTTAACAGTGATATACCGTGGAGTTAACAGTGATATACCGCAGAGTTAACAGTGATATACCATGGAGTTAACAGTGATATACTGCAGAGTTAACAGTGATATACCGTGGAGTTAACAGTGATATACCGCGGAGTTAACAGTGATATAACGTGGAATTAGCAGTGATTGGTTGATTCCGTAAAAAGCGGAATCAACCAATAAGAATTAGCAGTGATTGGTTGATTCCGTAAAAAGCGGAATCAACCAATTCCGTAATCAACGGAAGATTCCGTTGATTACGTATTGAGAGAGAACGGTTGACTTTATCGCTAGCAACAAAACAAATAACTATAGTATTCTAAAATGCGTGGTCGATAGTTCCTCGCGTTAATGAGGTAATCAAATACTCCCAAAACTGTCTAGGAAAGTATGGCAACACAAGTGACGTCATCGGTGACGTGACACACTCGCCCCTGAGGGAGCCAATAGCCAGTGGCCTCCCGGGAGAGTTGCCAGGTACCAGTTGATATTGTACCCCAGGTTAGTTACAATTGACGGCGGGACTCAGTTGCCACCTGAAGTACCCTAAGGAATTTAATAAGAGGATTCGGGCCAGTAACCTTTGCCCTCTGGTGTGGAGTGTGAGGTGCGCTCCCGGGGGAAGGAGGGAAGGTTAATGGGGATGTTCAACCACCACCACAGTCACCACAACACCACCAGGGCCACCACAACACCACCACAGCCACCACCACAACACCACCACAGCCACCACCGCAACACCACCACAGCCACCACAACACCACCACCACAACACCACAGCCACCACCACAACACCAGGCGCCGAGAATGGCTGAGTATGTGGAGAAGACGGCCCATGTTACCTGGTTGATACCTGGTTGATGGGGTTCTGGGAGTTCTTCTACTCCCCAAGCCCGGCCCGAGGCCAGGCTTGACTTGTGAGAGCTTGGTCCACCAGGCTGTTGCTTGGAGTGGCCCGCAGGCCCACATACCCACCACAGCCCGGCTGGTCCGGAACTTCTCTTAGGAAACAGTCCAGTTTTCTCTTGAAGATGTCCACGGTTGTTCCGGCAATATTTCTTATAGTCACTGGGAGGATGTTGAACAACCGCGGACCTCTGATGTTTATACAATGTTCTCTGATTGTGCCTATGGCACCTCTACTCTTCACTGGTTCAATCTTGCATTTCTTCCATATCGTTCACTCCAGTACGTTGTTATTTTACTGTGCAGATTTGGAACCTGGCCCTCCAGTATTTTCCATGTGTATATTATTTGGTATCTCTCTCGTCTCCTTTCTAATGAGTACATTTGGAGAGCTTTGAGACGATCCCAATAATTTAGGTGTTTTATCTCGTCTATGTATGCCGTATATGTTCTCTGTATTCCCTCTATTTCAGCAATCTCTCCTGCTCTGAAGGGGGAAGTGAGTACTGAGCAGTACTCATGTGACGAACGAGGACATAGATATCGAAAAGGAAAGTTGTGCACGACAAACCTGATTGAGATCTGTGACAGGGTTACCAAAACAAGGCAGGAAAAAGAAGGCTGGGTAGGCTGTATTTTCCTACATTGTTAAAAAGCATTTGGCATTGTTCCTCATGGAAGAGCGGTGTGTGTGTGCAGGTTGGTGGGGGCGGAGAGGCAGGTTGGTGGGGTGGAGGGGCAGGCAGTGGTGGCCCACAACAGGCAGGCTGGGAGGGGGGGGGTGGAGAGGCAGGCAGTGGTGGCCCAAAACAGGCAGGCTGGGAGGGGGGTGGAGAGGCAGGCAGTGGTGGCCCACAACAGGCAGGCTGGGAGGGGGGTGGAGGGGCAGGCAGTGGTGGCCCACAACAGGCAGGCTGGGAGGGGGGGGTGGAGGGGCAGGCAGTGGTGGCCCACAACAGGCAGGCTGGGAGGGGGGTGGAGGGGCAGGCAGTGGTGGCCCACAACAGGCAGGCTGGGAGGGGGGGTGGAGGGGCAGGCAGTGGTGGCCCACAACAGGCAGGCTGGGAGAGGGGTGGAGAGGCAGGCAGTGGTGGCCCACAACAGGCAGGCTGGGAGGGGGGGTGGAGGGGCAGGCAGTGGTGGCCCACAACAGGCAGGCTGGGAGAGGGGTGGAGAGGCAGGCAGTGGTGGCCCACAACAGGCAGGCTGGGAGAGGGGTGGAGGGGCAGGCAGTGGTGGCCCACAACAGGCAGGCTGGGAGAGGGGGTGGAGGGGCAGGCAGTGGTGGCCCACAACAGACAGGCTGGGAGGGGGGTGGAGGGGCAGGCAGTGGTGGCCCACAACAGGCAGGCTGGGAGGGGGGGTGGAGGGGCAGGCAGTGGTGGCCCACAAGAGAACACTGTGTGTAATAATAATCATTCTAAGAGGACCTGGATTGTGGCGCCACCTATCTCTTGTCTATTCTTAGGTGGAGTGAAGACCTCGAGTTGAATGATGGCTTTCATGTGGTTTACCCTGCCCAGTCCTGCCCTGACCTGCCCAGTCCTGCCCTGACCTGCCCAGTCCTGCCCTGACCTGCCCAGGCCTGCCCTGACTTGATCTGTTCTGCCCTGACCTGTCATGTTCGGCCTTGACCTGCCCTGAGCTGCCCTGTCCGGCCTTGACTGCCCTGCTAATGCTTTGTTTAGGGCATGGAGCACCTCTGTACCACTACTACCAGCAGGCTGGGATAACTGTCCTCACCACCACTACTACTACCAGCAGGCTGGGATAACTGTCCTCACCACCACTACTACTACCAGCAGGCTGGGATAACTGTCCTCACCACCACCACTACTACTACCAGCAGGCTGGGATAACTGTCCTCACCACCACTACTACTACCAGCAGGCAGGGATAACTGTCCTCACCACCACCACTACTACTACCAGCAGGCTGGGATAACTGTCCTCACCACCACTACTACTACTACCAGCAGGCTGGGATAACTGTCCTCACCACCACTACTACTACTACCAGCAGGCTGGGATAACTGTCCTCACCACCACTACTACTACCAGCAGGCTGGGATAACTGTCCTCACCACCACTACTACTACCAGCAGGCTGGGATAACTGTCCTCACCACCACCACTACTACTACCAGCAGGCTGGGATAACTGTCCTCACCACCACCACTACTACTACCAGCAGGCTGGGATAACTGTCCTCACCACCACTACTACTACCAGCAGGCAGGGATAACTGTCCTCACCACCACCACTACTACTACCAGCAGGCTGGGATAACTGTCCTCACCACCACCACTACTACTACCAGCAGGCTGGGATAACTGTCCTCACCACCACCACTACTACTACCAGCAGGCTGGGATAACTGTCCTCACCACCACTACTACTACCAGCAGGCAGGGATAACTGTCCTCACCACCACCACCACTACTACCAGCAGGCTGGGATAACTGTCCTCACCACCACTACTACTACCAGCAGGCAGGGATAACTGTCCTCACCACCACCACTACTACTACCAGCAGGCTGGGATAACTGTCCTCACCACCACTACTACTACCAGCAGGCAGGGATAACTGTCCTCACCACCACCACTACTACTACCAGCAGGCTGGGATAACTGTCCTCACCACTACTACTACTACTACCAGCAGGCTGGGATAACTGTCCTCACCACCACTACTACTACCAGCAGGCTGGGATAACTGTCCTCACCACTACTACTACTACTACCAGCAGGCTGGGATAACTGTCCTCACCACCACCACTACTACTACCAGCAGGCTGGGATAACTGTCCTCACCACCACTACTACTACCAGCAGGCTGGGATAACTGTCCTCACCACTACTACTACTACTACCAGCAGGCTGGGATAACTGTCCTCACCACCACTACTACTACCAGCAGGCTGGGATAACTGTCCTCACCACCACTACTACTACCAGCAGGCTGGGATAACTGTCCTCACCACCACTACTACTACCAGCAGGCTGGGATAACTGTCCTCACCACTACTACTACTACTACCAGCAGGCTGGGATAACTGTCCTCACCACTACTACTACTACTACCAGCAGGCTGGGATAACTGTCCTCACCACTACTACTACTACCAGCAGGCTGGGATAACTGTCCTCACCACCACTACTACTAGCAGGCTGGGATAACTGGGGGAACACTGGACTGGGTAAGGGAGTACCTGTAGGACACAAGACAGTCACAGTCGAGGTCCGGAGTTGGAGGAGTGTAACAAGCGGGGTCCCACAGGACTCGCTCCTGGGACCACTGCTCTTCCTAACTCATGTGGACCACCTGCCCGAGGGAGTGAGCTAACACACACGTCAATATTCACTCACCAAGCAAAGATGATGAGGAATGGTGGAACGGAGGAGGACTGCAGCGAGCTACAGCACCATCACAAACCCCAGGAGTGGGCAAGCACATGGTTGCTGGAGTTCAGTCCCAACAAGTGTAAGGTAATGAAGCTGGGGAAGGGAGAGAGGAGATCAGAAGGTGTCAACACCATACGGGGAAGGTAAATGAAGGTAATTAGAAGAAAGCGCTAAACCGTTAAGATTATATAGTATTTAGAAGGGATATGAGGACAAGGATTTGGGATGGGACGGGAGCAAGGAATAGTGTCCAACCACTTGGGCTGGACGGTAGAGTGACCGTCTCGCTTCATGCAGGTCGGTGTTCAATCCCCGACCGTCCAAGTGTTTGGGCACCATTCCTTTCCCACGTCCCATTCTAAATCCTTATCCTGACCCCTTCCCAGTGCTATATAGTCATAATGGCTTGGCGTTTTCCTCTAAAAATTCCCTTCCCTTCCCCCTCACCCCCCCCCCCCCACTACCACCACTCCAACCTACCTATATACTCACATGAGCCACACCAAATTAATGCCAGACTCGCGCCAAACATTTTCTGATAATTGCAAAAATGGAAATTCACTTACATGTTGTAACGTGCTGGGTGTTGTGGCGGGTGGGGGCCCTCGGGTAAGAATTTTTCGACCCCGAGGAGAACCTATTTGAGGTGTACGACGAGCACGGGGTACAGTACGACGTGCCCATTACTGTGGTGAAGGACAACAGGGAGTTCCACCTGTACCAAGTGAAGTACTACCCGGACGACTACCACGACATCTCCCACTTCACCCTGGCTCAGCTGCACAAAATGGCCGAGGAGGAGGGCATGTTCGATGTAGGTGGAATGAAAATTAAAAAAGGCTGTGGGCAAACGGTGGCCTGTTAGGAGCTGCGGGTCAACGACACGAAGCCGGCCTGCGCCTGCGTCAAGTGTGACTACGACGACGGCAAGGACTCCATGACCACCCTCACCCTCAAGAATGCCTTCATCTGCGTGCATATACCCTTGGCGGGCATTGCGGCCGCCATCCTCTTAATCGTAGTCTTCGGTAAGCGCATCATTCTTTTCCTCTCCACCGTCCTCTATTCCCTGCACTTCGCCTTCCTCTCGAGGATGGACGTGATGTTGGTCCTGCAGGCCACCGTCACCGACAACCTGCCCGGCATGTACACCAGGAGGACGGTGTGTCAGTCCTGGTGGTCCACCGACCAGGAGGAGTTCATGGTCAATAGACTCAGACAGCACCTGGCAGCCATGTATGAGGATGAGCCCTGAGGCTGGTGCCCCATGATGTGGCTCATCTGGTGCCCCATGATGTGGCTCACCTGGTGCCCTGTGATGTGGCTCACCTGGTGCCCCACGATGTGGCTCACCTGGTGCCCCATGGTGTGGCCCACCTGGGGCCCCATGATGTGGTCTGGCTGGCAGCCTAGTATCCCCTTCAAATGCTGTACAGTCGTAATGGCTTGCTCCTTTCTCCTGATTATCTTACCGGCTTGGGGCCTTTTTTGATACGTATAACTATTTACTTTTCCCATAGATTACGCAAAGGTTGGCGCTGCCAGACTTTCCCTGGAACACGACCCGACAGGCAGTTTACAACCATGCCCGTCAATTACCATCCACACTGTCACTGTAACCTACAGTTCACAGTCTTCATCACTGTAACCTACACTACACAGTGTATAGTACACACAATGTTGGGCTGGACGGTAGAGCTACGGTAGAGCTTCATGCAGGTCGGCGTTCAATCCCCCGATCGTCCAAGTGGTTGGGGCACCATTCCTTCCCCGCCGTCCCATCCCAAATCCTTATCCTGACCCCTTCCCTTCCCCTCAAGTTGCACTTTCCTTCTCCAATTTGTAAATCCCTTTCCCCAATTTGTACTTTCCTCCCCAATTGTTCTACCATTGGCCATTGGGTAGGTCGCTTGCTGTACTGGGGGTACTTGCCCCCTGGACCTGGTTCCCTGCCCAGCTGTCACTTCCCGGTGTGCCAAGTGGCACTAACAGCTTACAACTGGACCTTAACAGCCCTGAAAGCCGACCCTCCATACAGGGCCTAACGGTGCCAGTTTGGGGGTGGGAGGTTTAGTCCTGGCGTCTCGCTCTTGTGTCCACTTTATTTTGTGTGTGTGTGTACTCACCTATTTGTGCTTGCGAGGGTTGAGCTTTGGCTCTTTGGTCCCGCCTCTCAACGTCAATCAACAGGTGTACAGGTTCCTGAGCCTACTGGGCTCTATCATATCTACACTTGAAACTGTGTATGGAGTCAGCCTCCACCACATCACTGCCTAATGCATTCCATTTGTCAACCACTCTGACACTAAAAAAGTTCTTTCTAATATCTCTGTGGCACATTTGGGCACTCAGTTTCCACCTGTGTCCCCTAGTGCGTGTGCCCCTTGTGTTAAATAACCTGTCCTTATCTACCCTGTCAATTCCCTTGAGAATCTTGAATGTGGTGATCATGTCCCCCCTAACTCTTCTGTCTTCCAACGAAGTGAGGTTTAACTCCTGCAGTCGCTCCTCGTAGCTCATACCTCTTAGCTCGGATACTAGTCTGGTGGCAAACCTTTGAACCTTTTCCAGTTTAGTCTTATGCTTGACTAGATATGGACTCCATGCTGGAGCCGCATACTCCAGGATTGGTCTGACATATGTGGTATATAATGTTCTGAAAGATTCCTTACACAAGTTTCTAAAGGCCGTTCTTATGTTAGCCAACCTGGCATATGCCGCTGATGTTATCCTCTTGATATGAGCTTCAGGGGACAGGTCTGGCGTGATATCAACCCCCAAGTCTTTCTCTCTCTCTGACTCCAGAAAACTCCTGTGTGTGTGTGTGTGTGTTTGTAATTTTTTTTTAGTTTTATTTAGGTCAAGTTTATTTTAGGTTATTTGGGTTTTAGTTTGGTTTATTTAGGTCAACATATTAACAAGGGTTAACATACTAGCTGGTCAACTCGCTTCATGCAAGTCGTCGTTCAATCCCCGACCGTCCAAGTGGTTGGGCACCATTCCTTCCTCCCGTCCTATCTCAAATCCTTATCCTGATCCCTTCCCTTCCAAGTGCTATATAGCTGATATATATATATAGCACTTTCCACTGATAGTTGCCGTTGTCTTCCACGGAGCGTCTATGACCTTCCTCGGGGCACACTGGCACGCCGTCATTGCATTCCGGTCAACACTGTGGCACTGCTGGTGGTGGACTCTTAAACTTTACAGTTTATTTATGTAGAGTTTATGATCTATCTCTTCAGGGCTGTGTTGATTTTCATTGTTTTGGCAGCACCTATGTGTATACAACTAGCTGTACATTCTGGGGAAATACTACTGCTCTTGGGCCCCGCCTCGCTACCCTTATTCAACTGGGAGTTACTTTGTTTGGGCGTGAACCGTTTTTTGGAGTGTGGGACCTTCCGGCCCACTTGTTACAGCGGCCTTGTGGCTCTAGTGTCTGTGCCTTGCGGCACTTTTCCTTGTGCTGTGCCTTGAGGCACTTTTCCTTGTGCTGTGCCTTGAGGCACTTTTCCTTGTGCTGTGCCTTGAGGCACTTTTCCTTGTGCTGTGCCTTGCGGCACTTTTCCTTGTGCTGTGCCTTGAGGCACTTTTCCTTGTGCTGTGCCTTGAGGCACTTTTCCTTGTGCTGTGCCTTGAGGCACTTTTCCTTGTGCTGTGCCTTGAGGCACTTTTTCTTGTGCTGTGCCTTGAGGCACTTTTCCTTGTGCTGTGCCTTGAGGCACTTTTCCTTGTGCTGTGCCTTGAGGCACTTTTCCTTGTGCTGTGCCTTGAGGCACTTTTCCTTGTGCTGTGCCTTGAGGCACTTTTCCTTGTGCTGTGCCTTGAGGCACTTTTCCTTGTGCTGTGCCTTGAGGCACTTTTCCTTGTGCTGTGCCTTGCGGCACTTTTCCTTGTACTGTGCCTTCCGGCGTTTGTGGGACATTCGAGTATACCTGGGATATATGCAGCATTTGGATGCGAACCCCAGGATGCGACCCACAACAGTTAACTAACACCCGCAGGTGCCTCATCATTGCTAGGTAAAGAGAGGCAGCGGGTGCAAGGAGCCCACACGTATCGCTCTACCCGATGTGCACGTTCCTGAGCCTATTGGGCTCTGTTATATTTACATTTAAGACTGTTGAGTTTTGCTCCACTTGTACTGGCATAGTTGTGTTTGAGGAGGATAAGCTTCGGCTCTTGGGCCCCCACCTCTCTGCCCTTAATCACCGGATGTACAGGTTCCTGAGCCTATTGGGCTGTATAACATCTACATTTGAGACTGTGTATGGAGTCAGCCTCCACCACATCACTTCCTAATACATTCGATTTATTAATTTAACTACTCTCAAAAAGTTTCTTGTAATGTCTCTGTGGTTCATTTGGGTTCTGAGTTCCACCTGTATCCCCGCCTTGCTGTGCCCTGGTGTGTGCTGGTGCTGGGTGCAGGATACCTCAACACACGGGGGGGGGGGAGGAGGGGGGGGTGTGATGCAAGACGGGAGGGGTGGTGTTGGGCCCTCCCCCCCCCCCCTGACTCTCAGCCACGTCGTTCACCACCTCCACACACACAGTACTGCCATTTGCCTCACAACCTCTCAACTTGAAGCATCTCCTCCTCCTCCTCCTGCTGTACGTGGCCCCGTGTGTGTGTGTCTACACCTGCAGTTGTGTCCTCTGTGTTCACCTGTTACTCTCTCACCTCACCTGCTGAGCTTAAACTGGTGTTCAGTGCTCAAGCCGCGCCAGTGATCTTAACAACGACTATCCTGTACCTGTACCTGTACCTGTACCTGTACCTGTACCTGTACCTGTGGAGAGTAATTACCAGGTGGGCGAGAGATGAACGACCCAGTAGTTGGTATGAAATGAACACGGAACACATATATAAACAACAGTGTATATAATTAAGAGTACACAGAGCATATAAACAATTCGTTTAAACAAAAGTACTAAGGTGAATAAGGGATAAACAATGTATACAAATAGTGTGTAAGCCAATGAATGTAAACCAGGGCACTGAACCGGTGTACACCCGTGTGCAACCCAGACAGCGCTGTGTACCTATCACTCAGGCCGTGTGTACCGTCTACTGACGAGTACACACACGCGCGATGGTGTTCTCTGTGTACTCACCTAGTTGTGCTTGCGGGGGTTGAGCTCTGGCTCTTGGGTCAAAGTGTGTGTGTGTCTGGCTAGAAACCTTTCAACACTAGTGGTATAGAAACTACTCTAGAAATAGTGATTTAAAAACTTCTTCAAAACTTGTGGCATAGAAAACAATAAGTTAAGAAACATGGGTTAAGAAACCGGGCCTTGATAGAAGAACTCTGGGAACACACTCCAGGTAAATACAGGTAAGTATAGCAGCGTTACTTGTGTTTGTTTGGCAAGAAGCCTAAAGCAAGGTTTACTTATCGCCGAGGACTGGAGAGACTGGCACCAGGCGGGCTGTCCGCCTTGCTGACACCAGGCGGGCTGTCCGCCTTGCTGACACCAGGCGGGCTGTCCGCCTTGCTGACACCAGGCGGGCTGTCCGCCTTGCTGACACCAGGCGGGCTGTCCGCCTTGCTGACACCAGGCGGGCTGTCCGCCTTGCTGACACCAGGCGGGCTGTCCGCCTTGCTGACACCAGGCGGGCTGTCCGCCTTGCTGACACCAGACGGGCTGTCCGCCTTGCTGACACCAGGCGGGCTGTCCGCCTTGCTGACACCAGGCGGGCTGTCCGCCTTGCTGACACCAGGCGGGCTGTCCGCCTTGCTGACACCAGGCGGGCTGTCCGCCTTGCTGACACCAGGCGGGCTGTCCGCCTTGCTGACACCAGGCGGGCTGTCCGCCTTGCTGACACGATGTGTGGGTGTTGGCAGCTAAGCTAAGCTGGCTTCCTCTTGTCAAGGAGCTGTGAGTGTGTGAGAGGTTCTTCACGTGTGTTTCTGCATATATGGATGTCTATAGATGAATGTGCTGGAGATGCTGTGAGGCAGTCCTTCCCTCCGTCTCCCTCCCTGCCACTCTCCCTCCCTCCCACTCTCCGTCCCTCCCACTCTCCCTCCCTCCCACTCTCCCTCGTCCCTGTTCCGTTGTTCTAGTGTTCCGGGTCAAGAGGTGGGCATGCAGCAGGGCAGAAAAGAGGCAGTATTGTTCCTAGTCTGAGAGGGCTACAAGGGCCAGTTTTGTATGGTGGAGGGTCGGGTGTTGTTGGCGTGTGTTGTGGGGAGGTGAGTCTCCTCCAGGGAGGGTGGTTCATGGCTGGGGTCGTTAAGGCCTCCACCTGCCTCTGTGGACACCTTATTCCCCTAAACTCGTTCATTGCTGGTCCTCTTGTACTCACCTAGTTGTGCTTGCGAGGGTCGAGCTTCGGCTCTCTGGTCCCGCCTCTGTTTTGTCTTATAAATTGTCTTCCACAGTATCGTGGAAATGGACATTTTATTCACTTGGGCACTAGGAGACTCGAGCCGCCGACCCCCGGGTGTGGGGCTGGAGCTCCTCCCCTGTGCCATGAGACAGCTGCTAGTGTATGCAGGTGTCTGACCAGGTGTAACTGGAGCATGTCTAGTGCATTACTGACAAGATATGCCTCATAATGTTAGTATGCTGGTGTTACGGGGGTTGAGCCTCAGTTCTTGGGCCCTGTCTCTCAACCTTCATTGAGCTTCATTCTATTTTTAATGACTAGAGTATGGCTCTAAAGATGTGTCTAATATTTCCGTAGCTCGTTTGATTATGTAGTTTCCACCAGTGTTCCAGTGTCTGTGTCCCTCTCGTGTCAAATAGCCAGTCCTTGCCTAGTCCGTCAGTTTCCCATAATATTTTGTATGTTGTAATCATGTTTCCGCTGTACGACGTTTGTTTACATGTGTATATCCAGACAGCCTTCCCACGCTTTGCTTTCATGTGCGAACAGAGGCAATATTTAAGCTACTTGTGCACATACACATTAACCTACTTGTGCGCGAATGAAGACATTTAGGTAAGGGGATATTACAGTCCCACCATGGCGCAGTGGGGAAACTGCGCCATGAAGTAAATGCCTGGTGTTTCGCAAGCGCTTTAGCCTGGGTTCGTATCCTGGCCGGCGAGGATTGACTAGGCGCCAATCCCTAACTGTAGCCTCTGTTCACCCAGCGGTTAATGGGTATCTGGTTGGTAAACGATTTGGCCGGGTCGTATTCCGGAGAAAATTAGGATTAAGGACCTGCCTGCAACGCTGTGCGTGCCAGTGGCTGTACAAGAATGTAACAACTATTGTATATATAAATAAATAAAAAAGGCTACTTTTGTGCGTATAGAAACGGCATTCCCGGATGTGCGTACATGTGCGTATTGAGAGTTTAGTATAAGAAGGTAAATATAAGTCAAGGATGAGGGTGTTAGCCAGCTCTCACGGCGAAGGTTGCTCCTCACCCCCCATCCCTCCCTCACCCATGGGCAGGATGTGAGGGAGGGAGGGAGGGAGGCGTCTTGACGGAGGGAGGGAGGGAGGCGTCTTGACGGAGGGAGGGAGGGAGGCGTCTTGACGGAGGGAGGGAGGGAGGCGTCTTGACAGAGGGAGGGAGGGAGGCGTCTTGACGGAGGAAGGGAGGGAGGCGTCTTGACGGAGGGAGGGAGGGAGGCGTCTTGACGGAGGAACGGATGGAGGGACGGAGGGGGTGAAGGAGTGACAGCGTTATTATTATTATTAACATCTTTATTGACAAAATTAATTACAATTTTGCCTAATCTGAGGATTTTGATAGTCTGATTAAGTGAGGATAATGCTAGTAGTCACTGTCACGCAGGACAGAGGGTCATACATAAGACAATAGGTCTAAACTGTAGGCTGAAGCACATATATATCATGGTTACAATCAATGTTTTAATATATGGATATGTGAAAACAAGTTTCTACTGTGCACTGCCACACAAGGGCAGGGATGGGTTCATAGGTGATGCAGCTTAGAAGTAATATACATAAAAATTGTTCTTCATTCTTTAAAATTGACAAGCAAATTTTGGGTAAATTGTTAGGATGTCGTCCAGAACACCTGAGTCAATAAAATAGTTACCCAGTTGGTGTACAAGAGGCCAGGAGGTCTAAAGTCCTTTACGGTTCACATTCATCAATGTAGGTTCTAGTGAATGCATTAAAGGTTTATCACAGAGTTTACAATCTGAGTATTCTGTAGTGGCTCAGCCTCACTAACCTGCCAGATGTGTCTATAGCCAAGGCGAATTCGCGCAATGACTACATCACATTGCCTGGTCCGGCTACTATGCCGACCATACAAATACCTATATTACAAACTTGTCATAACTTTTAATACTGCAGCTTTCAGGTCTCTGGGCATTTCTTAGTTTCTTCTAATCTGAATTATTTCTTTAATTTGTATGTTTCTAATAACTGCTTAGATAGTCCAAAGTCAAATCACTGTTTTCTTCCTGCAAGCCTCATTGGCCAATCGATCTACGAGTCATGTTTTCCAACTCCAACATGGGATGGATCCACACAAATTTTATACAAGAGTTATTATCATTGGCAAGATTTACATTCCATTTAATATTACAAGCTACGTCCGATATACATTGTGATGGGTTATTTAAGGACTGCCGAGCAACTTTTAGAGTCACAGAAAATAACTCCACCACCATTGAGCTTAAGGTATTCAGTGGCTATATAAATGCCCATAGCTCGGTCTGCGTCGTGCTAGCCCAGTTGTTCAGTCTCTGTGTACTAGTCATGATCATTTCATTCCCCTTTTATACACTGCACATGCACAACCTGTTCTACCAGTGCCTAACTGCACAGAGCCATCAGTAAAGGCAGGATTCCGTCGGTTTGAGAATTTGAGAGATGACTGTCAATAGCTTCTAATGTTATACATCTCAAATGTCAGTGTTTA
>WNGS01001266.1:41669-61555 GCA_020271785.1 Procambarus virginalis | reverse complement strand
TCTGGTACCAGATTTTCTAAGAAGAGTCTCAAGGTTTGGTATACCAATGCTGATGGGGTATCCAATAAAGCAGAAGAGATAAAAGAAAGAGTTAGTGTTGCAGATCCTGACATAGTTGCAATAGTGGAAACTAAAATAAACGCATTATCTCGGATGCAATCTTTCCAGAGGGGTACCAGGTGATAAGAAAAGAAAGGACACAGAGACAGGGAGGGGGAGTGGCACTCCTAATAAAGTGGAAATGGAAGTTTTAAAACCTGGAAAATCGGGGTACCAATGAGAGCACAAGCTCCATACATGGAACTCTGACAGCAGATGGGAGGAAGATTGTGATAATGGTAATCTACAATCCCCCACCAAACAGTAGAGGACCCAGGCAAGAGTATGATGACAACAACAAGGTATGTATAGATGAACTGCAGAAGGCAGCAACAGAATGAGAGCGAAACTGCTGGTCATGGGGGACCTAAATCATGGAGAGGTAAATTGGGAATCAAGGAATCCCCATGGAGGGGATGAAACGTGGGGAGCAAAGTTAGTAGATGTTATAGACAGGAATTTCCTAACACAACATGTGAAGAAAGACACGAGGGAAAGAGGAGGGGATACACCTAGCCTATTAGACCCGATTTTCACTCAGAATGTGGAAGACATTGAGAATTTGGAACATGATATACCACTAGGAGCCAGCGACCATTGTCTCCTAGTCTTTGACTACATGATGGAAGTCAAAATTGTGACCAAAAGGACAAGAGGTCTGGGAAAGGAGAGTTGCCTACAGGAAAGGGGACTACAGGAGGATAAGGGACTATCAGGGAGAAGTGCAGTGGGAGGAAGAAATTAGAGGAAAAACAGTTCAAGATATGATGGACCTAGTCATATGGAAATGCCAGGAGACCGAAGAGAGATTTATACCAACAGTAAAGGAAAAAAAGTAAGAGGGAATATAATAACCCATGATTTAATAGACAGTATCAGTAAGCAACAATGAGAAGCAGGCGGGAGTGGAGGGAGTACAGAAGACAAAGGACAGAGGACAACAGGGTTAGATATAACAGAGCTAGGAACGATTACATTAACATAAGACGAGTATCGGAAAGAAATTATGAGAATGATTTTGCAATCAAAGCGAATAAGCAACCTAAATTATTACATGACCATATAATAAGGAAGATGTCGGTAAACGACCAAGTGACAAGACTAAGAAAAACAAGTTTCAAGTTGCAAGTTTCCATGGAGTGTTCACAACCGAGCCTGGGCAGCTCCCATTGTTAGAAGAGATTACCCTAGATGAAAGACTATCGGATATAGAGGTGACAGCAGAGGAGGTAATGAAACAGTTGACAACACTGGATGCAACTAAAGCTGTTGGACCAGACAAAGTATCACCGTGGATACTAAAAGAGGCAGCGCAGGCCCTCAGCGTGCCTCTGGCAAGGATCTTTAATGAATCACTTATGTCGGGAGAATTGCCCAGTTGCTGGAAAAAGGCAAATGTCGTACCGATTTTCAAGAAAGGAGAAAGGGAGGAGGCACTACAGACCAGCATCTTACTACAGACTGACAAGCATCCCCTACAAAATACTTGAAAGAATAATTAGGCAAAGACTTGTTGCACACCTGGAAAGCATTAGGTTTGTTAACAAACATCAACATGGGATCTGGACAGGGAAATCATGCCTAGCAAACCTTTTGGAATTCTATGATAAAATAACAAGGATAAGGCAGGACAGAAAAGGTTGGGCAGACTACATATTTATTGACTGCCAAAAGGCCCTTGATACAGTACCGCACATGAGACTGCTACTCAAACTTGAGAGGCAGGCAGGAGAAAGCGGAAAGGCCCCTAGTATTGGTAAGGAACTACCTAACAGGAAGGAGCCAGAGAGTAATGGTAAGGGGCGAGAAGTCGGACTGGCGAACAGTAACAAGTGGAGTACCTCAAGGATCGGTGCTGGGGCCAGTTCTTTTTCTAATTTACGTAAATGACATGTTTACAGGAGTAGAACCCTACATATCGAGGTTCGCGGATGACGCAAAATTAATGAGAAGAGTTGTGTCAGATGAGGATTGTAAGATCCTCCAAGAGGACCTGAACAGGTTGCAGAGATGGTCAGAGAAATGTCTACTGGAGTTCAACAAGAGCAAATGTAAAGTTATGGAAATGGGATTAGGTGATAGGAGACCAAAGGGACAGTACACAATGAAGGGGAACTGCCTACCTGTGACGACGCGAGAAAGAGACCTGGGAGTGGACGTAACACCTAAGCTAACTCCTGAAGCACATATAAATAGGATTTCGACAGCAGCGTACTCTACACTGGCAAAAATCAGAACATCATTCAGAAACCTAAGTGAGGAGGCTTTTAGGGCGCTTTACACTGCCTACGTAAGACCAGTCTTAGAGTATGACGCGCCATCATGGAGTCCCCACCTGAAGAAACACATAAGGAAACTAGAAAAGGTTCAGAAGTTTGCGATGAGGCTCGTCCCAGAGTTGCGAGCGATGGGATGTGAAGAGCGCCTGAAGAAAATGAACCTTACGACACTAGAAAAAAAAAGAAGGGTGAGGGGGGGGGGGGATATGATAGGAACGTATAAAATACTCAGGGGAATTGACAAAGTAGAAATAGATGAAATGTTCACACGAAATATTAACAGAACGAGGAGACATGGATGGAAGCTGGAAACTTAGATGAGCCGCAGAAATGTTAGGAAGTTTTCTTTTAGCGTGAGAGTAGTGGGAAAATGGAATGCACTTAAGGAGCAGGTTGTGGAAGCAAACTCTTTTCACAGTTTTTAAAACTAGATTTGATAGGGAAATGGGACCAGAGTCATTGCTGTAAACAACCGATGCTCGAAAGGAGGGATTCAAGAGTCAATGCTCGATCCTGCAGACACAAATAGGTGAGTACACACACACACACACATACACATACACATACACATACACACACACACACACACACACACACACACACACACACATAAACTCTCTTATACACTAATCATTCACTGTAAGATTGATTTTAGATCAAGATAAAGATAAAAATAATATTTCTGAAAAAAATAAAAATAATATTAATAGAAGTTTATCTGGGAAAGAATGTGTTTAAGACTGGTGATGACGGGACTGGTGGTGGCGACCGTCCTGTATGGTCGCTACCTGGAGCAGCTGACGACCAGGCTACAGGAGTGCCACTCCAGGCTGGTGGCACTGACGTGTGCCAGCTACACCAACAGGGTGTAGTTGGCCCTCCGGTCGTCCAGCCCCGTCGTCCGGTGGCTGGGGCCCAGCCCCATCACCCTCCGTCTGGACCCCAGGACGCCCCTGAGGCGTGTCCCTCTGCTGGGGTCCCTGCTGCGGGTCTGGCAGTACTGGCAGGCAGTGACGAGTCTGGTCGCCTGGGGGTAAGGGCACGGCAGCGTGGGCCTCGTGCCCCCTCTCCTGCCAGGGGCGGTGCTTCTTGCAGCCCTGGCGTGTGTCTGGGGCGTGTGTCTCCTGGGGCAGCTGGGGCCTCGCCGGGTGGCACGCGTCAGTGCATGGTTCATGAAGGTGGCCCTAGACGTGGCCCTCAACTGGGCCCTAGAGGCGGCGTTGGCCTGGCTGGTAGAGACTCGCCCGCCTCCACTACTGCAAGTGTGTAACGATTTAAAAAGGCATACATTGAGAGCCATCAAGGAGCGAGCGATCTCCGCACTTGACATGTGTTGGACGAGCAGTGACAAGGAGCCGCTGCCTCCTGCCCGTCAACGGAAGGGAGTGACACGGAGCTGCTACCCGGTGCCTGTTCACAGTGGGCAGTGACACGGAGGCATTACCCAAGAACTGGGAAGCAGTAGAGTCCCGGGAGGAGAACGGGATATCTGGTGGACGGTGGGGTCATCCGTACTTCAACAAGGCAAGGTAAGTATCAGAAGGCGCCAAGCAGTTACAACTATATAGCACATGGAAGGAAAAGGAATGGTGCCCAATCACCTCCACTTCCGAGGACACTAAAACGCGTCATCTATTTACAAGTTCACGAAAATACTTTAATATTTTTTGCGGGGTAGGAGGGGCACACTATTGGACCATCCAAAGTATCAGGGGACGAACCAAAGTATATGAGGATCAAGCAAAGTACAAGAGGACTATGCAAAGTATCAGGGGACTATGACTGTGGGAAATAGAGGGGAATGGCTGTGAGAGCTATGAGGTGGGAAGGGGTACTTTGAGTGAGGGAGGGGAGCAGTCTTGTTGCATATATAGCACGGAAACGGGGTGAGCAAGATGCCCTACACTTCAACCAATTTTACCGTGGATCACGATGCCTGAGCCAGCCAAGACTTGACCTTTGTAGGTTTGAATACCTGCTGAAGGCCCCGGGGGTGACAAGAAGGAACGTTTCTCCTCCATTCCAAGGTAGAGTGATGGGGAGGCTGTCAAGCAGCCTACAGTGATGAAGGCTGCTTGAGAGCCTACTCCATTACCCCTGCCCCCCTCCCCCCCGCACAACCCACCCGCCATCTTCCCCCAACCCCGCTACCTGCGCCTGACCATCAACCACCAGCCTACCCACACACGGTGCCCAGGCCTTGCCCAACTCCTCAGGAGGGTAATGCTTGCCTTGCTACAGTCCATTCAGGAAGGAGAGGGTGCACTCAGTGGGCAGCCAGTCGTCAGGACATCCAGGCATGGCCCATGTTGCACCTGACACACAGCCTCCTTCAGCCAAGACGGGGAACACCCAAGTGGAAACTGTCGAGTGTCAGACGGTTTCGTCTTGTTGCTGATGGAACTGTCCGCCGACATTCTGTCTGTTCAGGTCATTGTCTAGGGTCTAGGTGCCAGCCCGGGGCAGCGACAATATACAACCTGTTGCATATTGTCGCAACAATAGTATAACAATAGTATAATATAGGAGTATATTGCATATACTCCTTCAAGACCAAGTAGAAGGAAGAGTGATAATGATTAAATATTTGCAATTATTATTATGATATTATATATCATAATAATAATTGTTGTATTTGATCATTATCACTCTTCCTTCTACTTGGTCTTGAAGGAGGGCGGCCTCGGGTGAAAAGGGGCTGTGACGATCCTTGTCTGGAACCCGTAGGTGCGGGACCGGGACGTCCACCTCCTGGGGCTCGTGCGACCCAGGCTCTGCTTCAGGAGGCTGGGGTCGTTCATGCCCTTTATGGGGTGGTTCTTCTCCGACCCCAACCACGGCGGTCTCCGGGTTGGAGGTCCCTGTGCCCTTCTTCACCACCTTCGAGGTCAACCCCGGAACTCACAGTTCCTGCGACGGCGCTGGAACCAATCGTATTGGCGTATGCCTTTCCATTGGAGACTTTCAGTGCCGTGGAGAGGGGGACATGCTGCCTGGGTAACAGCTTCTCCCCCGAATCAACCTACCCTGGCTTTGCGCTCTGGTGAGGCCACTCCAGACCGACAACCAGAGCGCAACTCCATAGTCTCCCGAGACTGATGGATGCCTACTACTGCAGGAGCGAGGAACAATACCTCTCTCAACTTTATTTCAGCAGACAATCTGCTTCAAGCGGTCAAAGCGACGTCCACCAGGACCTTGCCCCACATCCCCAAGGCTGCCCATCACCAAGCAGCCTCCAAACTCACCAGTCTGCTGACTAAAGTCAACAATGCTCCTAGAACCACTGGAGCAGGACACAATCTCATACTTTTGGGAATGCATACCTGGCATTACCGCCCAGCCGAGACAAGTCATTAGCAACCTCAGTAATTAAGGCTCTTAATGAATTCCCCAGAGCAGACAACCTGGTCCGCTTCCCCCCTCGTGCCAAGAACACCAGCCGCAGGACGACTCACAATAGCTCACCTGAGAACCACAAAATGAGAGCACAGATCACCAGGAAAATAGAAGAGGGCAATACCACAGGTGCCATCAGAATCATGACCAGCGATGACACCATTGTCCCGAGGAACGCCACGACAGCACAGGCTCTACAAGACAAACACCCTCATAGAGCTCCTGACAGCAGCAGGGATCCCCAGGAAAATAATACTGGCATAGAACCCTTGACTGTTCGAGAATCTGAGGTGTACAAGGTAACCATGTCTTTCCCAACAGGTTCAGCAGGGGGCTTCACAGGCCTAAGACCCCAGAACATCAAACAAAGTTTGATGTTTCAGCCAGTTTCCTGTTTCAGCGCCTCAGTGTGGTGATCCAGATGGGAAACGCCTGCTGCGTCCTCTGTTCTTGTCCGGAAGCGGAGGAGCTCCATGAGATCAATAACCTCTAAACCCATTGTTTAACTAATGCAAATCTTGTAACCTTTAGTAGTAGTAGGCATCCATCAGTCTCAGAAGACTAGAGTGTTGCGCTCTGGTTGTTGGTCTGGGAATGGCCTCACCAGGGAGCAAAGCCAGGGGTAGGTTCAGGTTGATACGGAGGAGAAGCTGTTACCCAGGCAGCAGGTCCCCGCTCTCCACGGCGCCGAAAGTTTCCAATCGTTACGAAAGTCTCGTAACCTTTAAATATATAATAAAGCACAACAAAAGATAAAAGGAAGGGGGTGGTAGAAGAAAAGCACACATAAACTGTATTGGAGGGGACCTAAACATTCCCTCGAATGCGTTATGGCGTTATGTGTGATTTCCTCTGAGGCTAAGCGTCCCCTTCTTCCAGCCAGAGGTGGTACTTCCTTCCATATTATATTATATTTATATATATATATATATATATATATATATATATATATATATATATATATATATATATATATATTGTTGAATATGGCCGAAAGAGTAAGATTAATAATTTTAACACGAATTTTCTCAATATTTGTTTTTCTTCACTGTCGAGGTTAATTGAAAAATTAACTCTCCAAAATTCATTTTTTACATTTTTATTTTTGGTCTGACGCCTAACAGCGTTTCATAAGGTTTCTTACATTTTCAAAGATTTGGTTTACACATAACATACATCATGCTTTTATTTGTTTTGGGTGAGGTGATATGACACAAAAGTTTTAGGTGAGATGACAGAACACGAATCAATGGGTATAAATTGGGTATGAAAACATAAGAATGGAAGTAACTACAGAAGGCCTATTGCCCCATACTTTCTCTTGCTGCTTCTTTGTTGGTTCGGAGTCTTGAAGTGGGTAGAATATAGATATGCATTAATTGGCTGTTGATTGCTGGTGTTGACTTTTTGATGTGTAGTGCCTCGCTGATGTCGAGTCTCCTGCTATCGCTGTATCTGTTGATGATTTCTGTGTTTCATGTTAAGATTTCTCTGGTGATGGTCTGGTTGTGAGAAGAGATTATATGTTCCTGGATGGAGCCCTGTTGCTTGCACAGAGAGGAACAGAGAGGGCTCCTTACTAGCAAGCACAACTCGTCATAGACTCCCAAATTATGAGTCAACCAACCGAGTAACTGCCACAGCAACCTCTACAACAACAGGAATACCTGAGTATCCGTCTTACCAATTATCTATTACATGTTTTTGGCCATTTACTGTTTTATACAACCTGTTGCATATTGTCGCAACAATAGTATAACAATAGTATAATATAGGAGTATATTGCATATACTCCTTCAAGACCAAGTAGAAGGAAGAGTGATAATGATTAAATATTTGCAATTATTATTATGATATTATATTATCATAATAATAATTGTTGTATTTGATCATTATCACTCTTCCTTCTACTTGGTCTTGAAGGAGGGCGGCCTCGGGTGAAAAGGGGCTGTGACGATCCTTGTCTGGAACCTGTAGGTGCGGGACCGGGACGTCCACCTCCTGGGGCTCGTGCGACCCAGGCTCTGCTTCAGGAGGCTGGGGTCGTTCATGCCCTTTATGGGGTGGTTCTTCTCCGACCCCAACCACGGCGGTCTCCGGGTTGGAGGTCCCTGTGCCCTTCTTCACCCCTTCTTCACCCGATTCAACCTACCCTGGCTTTGCGCCCTGGTGAGGCCACTCCAGACCGAAAACCAGAGCGCAACTCCATAGTCTCCTGAGACTGATGGATGCCTACTACTACTACTGTTTTAGATAGTTCTGGCAGTTATACAGTGAGCTTAAAGCTCATCAAAGTGTTTTACACAGCACACACACACACACACACACACACACACACACACACACACACAAGTTTCAAGATTCTCAGGGGAATCGACAGGGTTGATAAAGACAGGCTGTTTAACACAAGGGGCACACGCACTAGGGGACACAGGTGGAAACTGAGTGCCCAAATGAGCCACAGAGATATTAGAAAGAATTTTTTTTAGTGTCAGAGTGGTTGACAAATGGAATGCATTAGGAAGCGATGTGGTGGAGGCTGACTCCATACACAGTTTCAAGTGTAGATATGATAGAGCCCATTAGGCTCAGGCAACTGTACACCTGTTGATTGACTGTTGAGAGGCGGGACCAAAGAGCCAGAGCTCAACCCCCGCAAGCACAACTAGGTGAGTACAACTAGGTGAGTACACACACACACACACACACATTGTTGAGTTGTGACCATCGCGTTGGATGGACGTGGGTTTGGGAGCTCCTGGTTTACTAATGGAGTGGGAGGGGTAATCAGGCAACTTCGAAGTGAAAAAGTGTGTACAAGTGAAAGAAAAAACCGTTGGGTTTTGACCAAAGCCATAAGGTAGTGAAGAAAAACAGTATAAGTAGCGTATTTGAAAATAGTGAAATACTGTGGCAGTGTACAGCGTGGAGCGGGCCTCACCGACCTCTGACCGTGACCTCACCCTCTGACCGTGACCTCATCCCCGGCAGCAACCCATCACCACGTGGGAGACTTTTGGAGATTCACTCACCTATTGTGTTAGCAGGACGGTAAGATACTTGGAGCCTCCCTGTGGGTAAGGTTGGATTATAGCAATGACTAGGTCAGGAAGGGCGTCTAGGTCCAGCAGTATTATGATTGAAGAAGAAGATAGGTTTGTGGAGAAGATGATTGGGAAATTTGTAGAGAAGAGGGATGTCTGGGTAGGTGATCTAATCCAGGGGATCAAAAGTGAAATCTTTAACAAGATACAGGACGAGGTTCAAAGACTCAAACAAGAGTTTAGGGATTATATTCAAGAGGAAATCAGAAAGAGCAGGGTAGAATGGCAAGGAGAAATAACTAGGCTTGCTAATGAATTTGGCAGGCATGGGGGAGGCTTGGCAGGGGAAGGGGTAGTAGGAGTAGGTGGAGTAGCAGGAGTGGGAGGGGTGGGGGTCAGCCAGGGAGGGGGCTACCAGCATGACCCTGACCTGAGAAAGAGGACAATCATAATCCATGGATTGCTTGAAGTCAGGGCACCATCCAGGCAGGAAAGGATGGAGATTGAGGATTTGGAGCTACAGGGGATTTTGAGGGACATGAGAGCCCATATGGCAGGGAATGAAGTGGAAGTCCACCGCCGCATTGGACCATACAACTGTAACAGGAAACGACCTGTCCTGGTACAGTTCACAAACGAAGAGGCAGTGGACTACATACTGCATCACAAACACTTACTCAGAGATAGCGAAAATTACTACAATGTATATATTGACAAGTTCATGACGAAGGAGGAGCAGGTAGCCCACAGAGCAAGCAAACTTCCACGATACAACTCTTCCCATTTGAGCATAGGTACACACCCCACTGCTAATCCACCCCAGGATAACCAGCTTCTCACAACTGCTTCTCAGGTTACTCCCTCCCCAAATCAGACCTCCTTGCCCTTGCTTATATCCCCAACACCTCCCTTGACCCCTCTGACCCCACTGCAGTCAATTTCATCCCACATTCCAAGGACCCCCTCATCACCTCAACCCCCAAAACCCGTCCAGCCCTCATTCCCTCAACCCCCAAAACCCACCCAGCCCTCATCCCCTCAACCCCAAAAACCCACCCAGCCCTCATCCCCTCAACCCCCAAAACCTACCCAGCCCTCACCCCTCCTCATCCCCTCTCCTTCCATGTGACCCCCCACCCTTGCGAGGGGGGTGGGAGGTTCCCCCCACCCTCTCTATCCTTCCCCCTCCCGACCTCTCAACCTCTATCTGACTCCCAACCTTACGCTATCTCCCAACCCCTCTATGCCTATCAGACCCTCCCTAATCTTCAGACCCAGTATGCCCTTCCTACTCCAGACCTACCTACCCAGGCCCTACCCCAAACCCTCCTACCTACCTTCCTAGAAGCCCAGCCCCCATTAACCCCCCAAGCACCCCTCCCGACCTCTTTCACCCCCCATACACCCCCGGACCCCCCGGACACCCCCCGGATCCTCCCCGCCCCCAGTCATCCCCAGACACCCCCAGATCCCCCAGGTCCCCCCTGCCCCCAGTCACCCCCCAGACACCCCCCAGATCCCCCCAGACCCCCAGAGGAAGGGAGAACTCTGGTACAGGAGTTTCCATGAAGAATCTCAAGGTTTGGTACACCAATGCTGATGGGGTATCTAATAAAGCAGAAGAGATAAAAGAAAGAGTGAGTGAGGCAAATCCTGACATAGTTGCAATTGTGGAAACTAAAATTAATGACATGATCTCAGATGCAATCTTTCCTGAAGGGTACCAGGTGATAAGAAAAGAGAGGACACAGAGACAGGGAGGGGGAGTGGCACTCCTAATAAAGCGGAAATGGAAGTTTGAAGACCTGGGAAATCGGGTTACCAATGAGTGCACAAGCTTCATACATGGAACTTTGACAGTAGATGGGAGGAAGATTGTGATCTTGGTAATCTACAATCCCCCACCAAACAGTAGAAGACCCAGACAGGAGTATGATGACAACAACAAGGCATGCATAGATGAACTGCAGAAGGCAGCAACACTAGCCCACAGAATGAGAGCGAAGCTGCTGATCATGGGGGACCTAAATCATGGAGAGATAAATTGGGAATCAAGGAATCCCCATGGAGGGGACGAAACGTGGGGAGCAAAATTAGTAGATGTTATAGACAGGAATTTCCTAACACAGCATGTGAAGGAAGACACAAGGGAAAGAGGAGGAGATGCACCGAGCCTATTAGACCTGATTTTCACCCAGAACGTAGAAGATATCGAGAATTTGGAGCATGAAATACCTCTAGGGGCCAGTGACCATTGTGTCCTAGTCTTTGACTACATGATGGAATTCAAACTTGTGACCATGGGACAAGAGATCTGGGAAAGGAGAGTTGACTACAGGAAAGGGGACTATAGGAGGATAAGGGACTATCTGGGAGAAGTGCAGTGGGAGGAAGAAATTAGAGGAAAAACAGTCCAAGATATGATGGACCTAGTCATACAGAAATGCAAGAGGCCGAAGAGAGAAGAGAGATTTATACCAACAGTAAAGGGAAAAAATAAGAAGGAATATAATAACCCATGGTTTAATAGACAGTGTCAGGAAGCAAAAATGGCCAGCAGGCGGGAGTGGAGGAAATACAGAAGACAAAGGACAGAGGACAACAGGATCAGATGCAACAGAGCTAGGAACGATTACATTAACATCAGACGGACATCGGAAAGGGACTATGAGAACGATATTGCAATCAAAGCGAAAAAACAACCTAAGCTACTACACAGTCATATAAGAAGAAAAATGTCGGTGAACGACCAAGTGACAAGACTAAGGAAGGCAGAGGGGACATATACTGAAAGTGACAAGGAAATCTGTGAGGCACTGAATGCCAGTTTCCATGGAGTGTTCACTACCGAGCCCGAGCAGCTCCCATTGTTGGAAGGGGTTACCCTAGATGAAAGACTATCAGATATAGAGGTGACAGTAGAGGAGGTAATGAAACAGTTGACAACTCTAGATGCATCTAAAGCAGTAGGACCAGACAAAGTATCACCGTGGATACTAAAAGAAGCAGCGCAGGCCCTCAGCGTGCCTCTGGCAATGATCTTTAATGAGTCACTTATGTCGGGAGAATTGCCCAGTTGCTGGAAGAAGGCAAATGTCGTGCCGATCTTCAAGAAAGGCGATAGGGAGGAGGCACTTAACTATAGACCTGTATCACTGACAAGCATCCCCTGTAAAATACTGGAAAGAATAATTAGGCTACGACTGGTTGCACACCTGGAGAACATTAGGTTTGTGAACAAGCATCAACATGGGTTCTGGACAGGGAAATCGTGCCTAACAAACCTTCTGGAATTCTATGATAAAATAACGAGGATAAGACAGGACAGAGATGGTTGGGCAGACTGCATATTTCTGGACTGCCAAAAAGCCTTTGATACAGTACCGCACATGAGACTGCTATTCAAACTCGAGAGGCAGGCGGGGGTAGGGGGAAAGGTCCTAGCATGGATAAGGAACTACCTAACAGGAAGGAGCCAAAGAGTTACGGTAAGGGGCGAGAAGTCGGACTGGCGAACAGTAACAAGTGGAGTACCACAAGGATCGGTGCTGGGACCAATTCTATTTCTTGTATATGTTAACGACATGTTTACGGGTGTAGAGTCCTACATGTCGATGTTTGCGGATGACGCAAAGTTGATGAGAAGAGTTGTGACAGATGAGGATTGCAGGATCCTCCAAGAGGACCTGAACAGGTTGCAGAGATGGTCAGAGAAATGGCTACTGGAATTCAACACGAGCAAATGTAAAGTTATGGAAATGGGACTAGGAGATAGGAGACCAAAGGGACAGTACACAATGAAGGGGAACAGCCTACCTGTGACGACGCGCGAAAGAGACCTGGGTGTGGACGTAACACCTAATCTATCTCCTGAGGCACATATAAATAGGATAACGACAGCAGCGTACTCTACACTGGCAAAAGTTAGAACATCATTCAGAAACCTAAGTAAGGAGGCATTTAGGGCGCTTTACACTGCCTACGTGAGGCCAGTCTTAGAGTATGCCGCCTCATCATGGAGTCCCCATCTAAAGAAGCACATAATGAAACTGGAAAAGGTTCAGAGGTTTGCAACGAGACTCGTCCCAGAGCTACGAGGGATGGGGTATGAGGAGCGCCTGGGGGAACTATGCCTTACGACACTAGAAAGAAGAAGGGAGGAGGGGACATGATAGGAACGTATAAAATACTCAGAGGGATTGACAGAGTGGACATAGACGAAATGTTCACACGGAATAGTAACAGAACGAGGGGACATGGATGGAAGTTAGAAACTCAGATGAGTCACAGAGATGTTAGGAAGTTTTCTTTTAGCGTGAGAGTAGTGGGAAAATGGAATGCACTTAAGGAACAGGTTGTGGAAGCCAATACTATTCATAATTTTAAAACCAGGTATGATAGGGAAATGGGATAGGAGTCATTGCTGTAAACAACTGATGCTCGAAAGGCGGGATCCAAGAGTCAATGCTCGATCCTGCAGACACATATAGGTGAGTACACACACACACACCACANCTGGTCGCAGCGCGCGCACTCCCTCAATGGGGAGCATCTTAGTCCTGATCACAGGGTCAATGGGCAGTTTGATGCGATTAGGGAGTGGGGAGGGAATGGTGGGGGGGGGGGAGGGATGGTAGAGAATTGTGGGGGATGCAGAGGGATGAGAAGGCAAGTGAGAAATGGGAAAGAAGAATGGGGGAGGAATGTTGTGGGGAGAGGGCCGAGTGGGGAGGTTGCGAGAGAGGAAAATAGGTATAGATCTGCGATAACGGTTTGACCCAGTCATAGTTCGAGGCCCCAGTCTAGTTCTCGGGGATGGGGAGGGGAGGGGAGGAGGGGGGGTTAAGGGGGGGTGAAGTAAGGGGTAAGAGGTGTTGCAACATAAGGGGCAGACTCTTCACCCATACTCCAGCCCGTTCTCTACATTTAGTACTCCGTAAGGAATTCAACCTTTTAGCTTAACCTGAAAGGTATGGACCCGAGCAACCCCATAACCCATCTTGTGAGGGGAGGGGGGGGGGACCTCATACCCTTGCTTTGAGGAGGGGTGGACCCCATGGCCATCCTGTGACGGGCGGTGGACCCCATGACCATCCTGTGAGGGGCGGTGGACCCCATGACCATCCTGTGAGAGGCGGTGGACCTCATACCCATCCTGTGAGAGGCGGTGGACCTCATACCCATCCTGTGAGTGATAGACGTCATACCTATCCTACTTACTGAGTAGGATAATCTCCTTCTGTCATAAATGACAGGATTCGTCCAGTCATTTATTATAACAACCGTCATACATCTTCCCACATCATGAGAAACAACATCTCTGTCTCCTCTGACAAACTGAAGTGTACCAATGTAGTGTATCAATACAACTGCAGCTCTGGGGACCGTGCACTCTGAAATATACGCTACATTGGACATACCACGAGTACACTGAGCAGACGTCTTACACTTCATGTGCAAGACGGAGGTATTAAGCACCATCACTCTCAGTGCCACGCCACCATCCTGAATCGCCAAGACAGAGTGAAAGATACGACAATAATCACACGCACTGACGACCGTAGGAGGCTTCGTGTGCTTGAGGTTGTGTTCATTCGGGAGCTGACACCAGTAATTAACATTCAGATGAATTGCTAAGACTGGCCTCACGTAGGCAGTGTAAAGCGTCCTAAATGCCTCCTGACTTAGGTTTCTGAATGATGTTCTAACTTTTGCCAGTGTAGAGTACGCTGCTGTCGATATCCTATTTATATGTACTTCAGGAGATAGATTTGGTGTTACGTCCACGCCCACGCCTAGGTCTCGCGTCGTCGCAGGAAGGCAGTTCCCCTTCATTGTGTACTGTCCCTTTGGTGTCCTATCACCTAGTCCCATTTCCATAACTTTACATTTGCTCGTGTTGAACTTTAGTAGCCATTTCTCTGACCTGTGTGTGTGTGTGTGTGTTGATGCAGATCATCATGGGATCTGCATGATCCCATGATGATCATGCAGATCATCATGGTCTGCAAGATCGTGACCATCGCAACGCACACGCGTTGCTGAGCCACAGCAACGCATGAAATAAAAATGGAAATGTTCGTTTGTGTATAAACGCTATTCTCCACAAATTTTTCACAGATTGCTTTGAAATTTTCACACAACCTTCCATTCGCATCCGAGCAGGTTTCTATATACATATTATATAGATGTCACATCTGTGATGGTAAAAAAAAAATGCTTTTTCTGAAAAACTGTGTTTTTCATGTGAGGGAAATCTTTACCGATTACCTTGAAATTTTGACTCAAAGTTGCATTCGAATAGGCGCGTCTTTTATATATTTACTATATACATGCCTAACCTGTGACAGGTAAAAGCATGCGTTTTTGAAAAACAGAGTCATCTGTTGCACATAATAGCAACCTGCACGCTATACTAAATATGTCACGAATTCCATTTCAATGTTTCTGATTGCATTGATAAATTTTATTTCCATAGATTTCGATTTATTTTATTTTTTATTGAATTATTTTGTGTGACATTGTGTTTGAATTGAGCTGTGTTGCTTACCATACCGTTCATTTCATAAGTATAAGTATAGATGCAACACCTGTGACAGGTAAAACTATGCTTTTCTTGAAAAACAGCGCCATCTGTTGCATGTAAGAGCAACACACATGCTATACTAAATACCTTGAGGTTACCTTGAGGTGCTTCCGGGGCTTAGCGTCCCCGCGGCCCGGTCGTCGACCAGGCCTCCTGGTTGCTGGGGAGGCCAACAGCCAACCAGGCTGTTGGACGCGGCTGCTCACAGCCTGACGTATGAGTCACAACCTGGTTGATCAGGTATCCTTTGGGTACCTGGGTAATATGTCACAATTCCATTTCAGTTTTTCTGACTGCATTGATAAATCGAATTTTCATCAGCAATGTGACTTATTCAGGCGTACACTGTTGAACTAACACAACTATACTGAGCTTACAAGGAGAAATCTAGACATTTATAAGTGTGGGTATACTTTAATCTATGATTCACCTACGATTCGCCCCCCCCCCTTAATTGTAGGGAGCGACGAAGGATAGGATAGAGGGATTGTTGCTTGACTCCGGCTTCTAGCTGTCCGACAGGTCTTCCATCTTCCCTCTGGGTCAGTAGAGGACCATCGAACAGTTGTATGCTCGAAGCCAAATTCATCTGAATGTTAATTACTGGTGTCAGCTCCCGAATGAACACAACCTCAAGCACACGAAGCCTCCTACGGTCGTCAGTGCGTGTGATTATTGTCGTATCTTTCACTCTGTCTTGGCGATTGGTACACCAATGCTGATGGGGTATCCAATAAAGCAGAAGAGATAAAAGAAAGAGTTAGTGTTGCAGATCCTGACATAGTTGCAATAGTGGAAACTAAAATAAACGCATTATCTCGGATGCAATCTTTCCAGAGGGGTACCAAATGATAAGAAAAGAAACTACACAAAGACAGGGAGGGGGAGTGGCACGCCTAATAAAGTGGAAATGGAAGTTTTAAAACATGGAAAATCGGGGTACCAATGAGAGCACAAGCTCCATACATGGAACTCTGACAGCAGATGGGAGGAAGATTGTAATAATGGTAATCTACAATCCTCCACCAAACAGTAGAGGACCCAGACAGGAGTATGATGACAACAACAAGGTATGTATAGATGAACTGCAGAAGGCAGCAACATTAGCTCACAGAATGAGAGCGAAACTGCTGGTCATGGGGGACCTAAATCATGGAGAGGTAAATTGGAAATCAAGGAATCCCCATGGAGGGGATGAAACGTGGGGAGGAAAGTTAGTAGATGTTATAAACAGGAATTTCCTAACACAACATGTGAAGGAAGACACGAGGGAAAGTGGAGGGGGATACACCTAGCCTATTAGACCCGATTTTCACTCAGAATGTGGAAGACATCGAGAATTTGGAACATGATATACCACTAGGAGCCAGTGACCATTGTGTCCTAGTCTTTGGCTACATGATGGAAGTCAAAATTGTGACCAAAAGACAAGAGGTCTGGGAAAGGAGAGTTGACTACAGGAAAGGTGACTACAGAAGGATAAGGGACTATCAGGGAGAAGTGCAGTGGGAGGAAGAAATTACAGGAAAAACAGTTCAAGATATGATGGACCTGGTCATATTGAAATGCCAGGAGACCGAAGAGAGATTTATACCAACAGTAAAAAGTAAGAGGGAATATAATAACCCATGATTTAATAGACAGTATCAGGAAGCAAAAATGAGAAGCAGGCGGGAGTGGAGGGAGTACAGAAGACAAAGGAGAGAGGACAACAGGATTAGATATAACAGAGCTAGGAACGATTACATTAACATAAGACGAGTATCGGAAAGAAATTATGAGAATGATATTGCAATCAAAGCGAATAAGCAACCTAAATTATTACATGACCATATAAGAAGGAAGATGTCGGTGAACGACCAAGTGACAAGACTAAGAAAAAACAAGTTTCAAGTTTCAAGTTGCAAGTTTCCATGGAGTGTTCACAACCAAGCCTGAGCAGCTTCCATTGTTAGAAGAGATTACCCTAGATGAAAGACTATCAGATATAGAGGTGACAGCAGAGGAGGTAATGAAACAGTTGACAACACTGGATGCAACTAAAGCGGTTGGACCAGACAAAGTATCACCGTGGATACTAAAAGAGGCAGCGCAGGCCCTCAGCGTGCCTCTGGCAAGGATCTTTAAGAATTACTTATGTCGGGAGAATTGCCCAGTTGCTGGAAGAGGCAAATGTCGTACCGATTTTCAAGAAAGGAGAAAGGGAGGAGGCACCACAGACCAGCATCTGACTACAGACTGACAAGCATCCACTACAAAATACTTGAAAGAATAATTAGGCTAAGACTTGTTGCACACCTGGAAAGCATAGGTTTGTAAACAAACATCAACATGGGTTCTGGACAGGGAAATCATGCCTAGCAAACCTTTTGGAATTCTATGATAAAATAACAAGGATAAGGAGGACAGGAAAAATGTTGGGAAGACTACATATTTATAGACTGCCAAAAGGCCCTTGATACAGTACCGCACATGAGACTGCTACTCCACTTGAGAGGCAGGCAGGAGAAAGCGGAAGGGCCCTAGTATGGGTAAGGAACTACCTAACAGGAAGGAGCCAAAGAGTAATGGTAAGGGCGAGAAATCGGACTGGCGAACAGTAATGAGTGGAGTACCTCAAGGATCGTGTGCTGGGGCCAGTTCTTTTTCTAATTTACGTTAATTACATGTTTTACAGGAGTAGAACCCTACATATCGAGGTTCGCGGATGACGCAAAATTAATGAGAAGAGTTGTGCCAGATGAGGATTGTAAGATCCTCCAAGAGGACCTAAAAAGGTTGCAGAGATGGTCAGAGAAATGGCTACTGGAGTTCAACACGAGCAAATGTAAAGTTATGGAAATGGGATCAGATGATAGGAGACCAAAGGGACAGTATACAACGAAGGGGAACTGCCTACCTGTGACGACGCGAGAAAGAAACCTGGGAGGGGAGTGGACGTAACACCTAAGCTAACTCCTGAAGCACATATAAATAGGATATCGACAGCAGCGTACTCAACACTGGCAAAAATTAGAACATCACTCAGAAACCTAAGTAAGGAGGCTTTTAGGGCGCTTTACACTACTACGTGAGACCAGTCTTAGAGTATGACGCGCCATCATGGAGTCCCCACCTGAAGAAACACATAAGGAAACTAGAAAAGGTCATTAGTTTGCGATGAGGCTCGTCCCAGAGTTACGAGCGATGGGATATGAAGAGTGCCTGAAGGAAATGAACCTTACGACTAGAAAAAAAAGAAGGGTGAGGGGGGGGGTATGATAGGAACGTATACTCAGGGGAATTGACAAAGTAGAAATAGATGAAATGTTCACACGAAATAGTAACAGAACGAGGGGACATGGGTGGAAGCTGGAAACTCAGATGAGCAGCAGAAATGTTAGGAAGTTTCTTTTAGCGTGAGAGTAGTGGGAAAATGTAACGCACTTAAGGAACAGGTGGTGGAAGCAAACTCTTTTCACAGTTCTAAAACTAGATATGATAGGGAAATGGGACCGGAATCATTGCTGTAAACAACCGATGCTCGAAAGGCGGGATCCAAGAGTCAATGCTCGATCCTGCAGACACAAATAGGTGAGTACACGCACGCACGCACGCACGCACGCACGCACACACACACACACACACACACACACACACACACACACACACACAACACAAACTCTCTTATACACTAATCATTCACTGTAAGATTGATTAGATCAAGATAAAAAAATTATATTTCTGAAAAAAATTAAAAATAATATTAATAGAAGTTTATCTGGGAAAGAATGTGTTTAAGACTGGTGATGACGGGACTGGTGGTGGCGACCGTCCTGTATGGTCGCTACCTGGAGCAGCTGACGACCAGGCTACAGGAGTGCCACTCCAGGCTGGTGGCACTGACGTGTGCCAGCTACACCAACAGGGTGTAGTTGGCCCTCCGGTCGTCCAGCCCCGTCGTCCGGTGGCTGGGGCCCAGCCCCATCACCCTCCGTCTGGACCCCAGGACGCCCCTGAGGCGTGTCCCTCTGCTGGGGTCCCTGCTGCGGGTCTGGCAGTACTGGCAGGCAGTGACGAGTGGTCGCCTGGGGGTAAGGGCACGGCAGCGTGGGCCCTCGTGCCCCCTCTCCTGCCAGGGGCGGTGCTTCTTGCAGCCCTGGCGTGTGTCGGGGCGTGTGTCTCCTGGGGCAGCTGGGGCATCGCCGGGTGGCACGCGTCAGTGCCTGGTTCATGAAGGGGCCCAGACGTGGCCCTCAACTGGGCCCTAGAGGCGGCGTTGGCCTGGCTGGTAGAGACTCGCCCGCCTCCACTACTGCAAGTGTGTAACGATTTAAAAAGGCATACATTGAGAGCCATCAAGGAGCGAGCGATCTCCGCACTTGACATGTGTTGGACGAGCAGTGACAAGGAGCCGCTGCCTCCGCCCGTCAACGGAAGGGAGTGACACGGAGCTGCTACCCGGTGCCTGTCCACAGTGGGCAGTGACACGGAGGCATA
>WNGS01001265.1:62618-74546 GCA_020271785.1 Procambarus virginalis | reverse complement strand
AGGTAGCCGAAAAGTTAGGTTAGGTTGGTAGGTTAGGAAGGTTAGGTAGTCGAAAAATAATTAATTCATGAAAACTTGGCTTATTAGGCAAATCGGCCTTGCATAGTAGGCTGAGAAGTGCGTTCTGGCTACTAGGTACGACATATATATATATATATATATATATATAATATATATATATATATATATATATATATAATAATATATATATATATATATATTTTAAAGTTTGTGAGGGTACCACCTCTGGTGCCAATGTGGGGACCCATAGCCTCGGAGAAGAAAATAAAACGTATTCAGAGGAGACCTTGTGGTTTCTCACTGAACACTAATATTTTCTTCTCCTACCACCCCCATTCTTTTGTATGTACACATATATATTTGCTTTATTTGAACTTTGTTACAAAAAAGGAGTTACGTATAGGTTACAAAGATGGTTATCATAAGTTGTCGAGTTCCTCCAGCTCCTCAGATGGCGGGCAGGAACCCTGGATGCAGTGCGCATTTCCCCTCTGTATCGCCACGCTGAGGCGCTGGAAAAGAAAGCTGGCAGCTCTAGGGTCCCTTGTTGTTTCAATGAGCCTAGAACCCAGTTCCTTAAAAAAACTGGTAGCACTTTTACCCCAGGCGCCGAGTGTCTCAGAAGCAATGGGGACAAAATTGTAGTGGTGATCCAGTTCTCTATACTTACGGGATTTGGCTGCTTCCCTGTGGGTGGCAGCGCCACCTGGTTGTGCAACACTGAGTTCAATGTAGGTGTTAGCCAGGGTTGATACGCACGTGTAGTCCCATACCAACTGCTTGCCATTCTTCCAGGGGTTTACTGTGATACCATCCGGGCGACCAATAAGAGCATCAGAGTTACGGAGCGTTAGGTAACGAAGCTCTCTCTCAGCTGGGCATCCAGCCGTGGTGAGGCTCCTCTTGATGATGTCGTTTATATATATATATATATATATATATATATATATATAATATATATATATATATATATATATTATATATATATATATATATATATATTAGTATATTTTGGTAGCAGTCTTTCCTGTAGACATATATTATTAAATATGACCGAAAAAGTAAGATTAATAATTCTAACACGAATTTTCTCTATATTCTTATGTTTATTTTCACTGTCGGTGGTAATTGAAAAATCAGTTCTCCAAAATTCATTTTTATTTCAAGTCTGACGCGACGCTAGAACGCCTTTCGTAATAACTTATTACATTTTCAAAGACTTTATGTTACACACACACACACAACTAACACTAAACAGATTTTAAACAGCTTTCATTTTATACCTGCATTTCGGTGAGGTGATATGTTACAATAGTTTTGGATGAGGTGAAAACAAACTTTCAACACAAGCCAGAACACGAAATAACGGGGTTTAAGCTAAAGGGAAGAATGGAAGTAACTGCAGAGGGCCTATTGGCCCATATTTCTTGATGCTTCTGTATTGGAGCGGAGTCTTGAAGTGCGTAGAATATAATTGTGCATTAATTGGCTGTTGATTGCTGGTGTTGACTTCTTAATGTGTAGTGCCTCGCAGATATCAAGCCGCCTGTTATCGCTGTATCTATCGATGATTTCCGTGTTTTTTGTTATGACTTCTCTGGTGATGGTTTGGTTGTGGGAAGAGATTATATGTTCCTTGATAGAGCCCTGTTGCTTATGCATTGTTAATCGCCTGGAAAGAGATGTTGTTGTCTTGCCTATATACTGAGTTCTTTGAGGCTTACAGTCCCCAAGTGGGCATTTGAAGGCATAAACGACATTGGTCTCTTTCAAAGCGTTCTGCTTTGTGTCTGGAGAGTTTTTCATGAGTAGATCGACCGTTTTTTTGGTTTTATAGTAAATCTTCAATTGTATTTCCTGATTTTTGTCTGTAGGAATAACGTTCTTACCAACAATATCTTTCAGGACCCTTTCCTCCGTTTTATGAGCTGTGGAAAAGAAGTTCCTGTAAAATAGTCTAATAGGGGGTACAGGTGTTGTGTTAGTTGTCTCATCAGAGGTTGCATGGTGTTTCACTTTCCTTCTTATGATGTCTTCAACAAAACCATTAGAGAAGCCGTTGTTGACTAAGACCTGCCTTACCCTACAGAGTTCTTCATCGACTGCACAACTATATTCTACCCACTTCAAGACTCCGAACCAATATAGAAGCATCAAGAGCAAGTATGGGCCAATAGGCCCTCTGTAATTACTTCCATTCTTATGCTTTCATATCCAATTATATATATATATATATATATATATATATATATATATATATATATATATATATATATATATATATATATATATATATATAATGAGTGTGGGAAAATGTTTTTTGAGGCAATAGGGTGAGGTGAACCGTGATTCTCTTGACTCCCAGACACTTGCCGTGACCGACTATGATGTTAGTGGCAACGATGGGACAAAAGAGTCCAACTGGGGAACTACTGAACTTACTGGAAGGGTCTGGGGGCCCCAAACTGGAGGCCAACTAGATTTTTTACAGGGTCCGGCGGGTAATGGTGATCACACCATTAACCTAACCCTCCCCACCCCCGTCCATTCTCCTGCAAATGAAACAAGGCTTGAATGGCCCCCAGCCATCAATCGCTAAGATCTCTTTGACCCGACATGGGTTCGAACCTGCATTACTACATTAATTATGCTCTTCTGATGTCGTACACAGTACCAGTACCACCTCACCAGCGATTACATGGCCTCGAACTGTAGAAAAACAGAAAGACAATCTCGCTCTTGAAGTATAAATATACATATGTAATTAACCCATTTATTTATTTAAGAAGCAGTTGACAGTCTGATATATTCTTGTCTCGCTTAATAGTCATTATTTAAGTTCATCGTTCAAGTTATCTTGTTCGTGACGTCATTCAACGGTGATCAAGTAGTAAATGTATTACTGTGAACTTTGCCTTGTACGGCACACGCATCCTCATTGGTGGCACCGTTGTGCGGGGCGCAGGTAGAAACATTCTCAGCCCCATTTGAACTTAAAATAGATTTTCACTCTACTGCAATTTTTGTCAAGCTATTGGCACTTCTGAATTTTAGTTTTAAGTTTTAATCCAAACTCATTTTATTTAAAGCCTGACATGATACTCAATATATTTAAAGCATCGGATAATACTGTGTTTATTTAAAAGTTAAGATAATACTTAATTTCTATTATGCTTCGGACAACAGTGAACTTCTTTCAAACAAAATACAAGTGAATTTAAATGAAGCTTAAGATCATACATATAAGAAGTTCGAACATTTTAAATTATGTTCTTGAGTGGATTACTACAAATAATTTGAGAATGTTTTCATGTTTTTTCCTGTTTTCTGTACTAGTTTAGATACTTCTTGAAAAAAAAATGATTAATAATTTTATAATTGTGAATCTCTACTCGAGTTTGACTCAGGTAAAAACATTTACTTCAAAATACGATATATAATAACATATTCTGATAATAGTTGGCATACTGTGTCGGTGTATATGTTGAGAATACACTCCATTTGGAAGTCAGTTTCTCGTCATCTTTTGCAGACATCAATATTGCTTCACTTGCACACGATACCTGAGAGGACGACCTTAATTAAAATGACCTGATCCTGTGACGCAAACGAGAACAATCACTTCTGAGTATTGTGTCAGAATGATTGTCTACACCCATGTCATAGAGACCTCATAAACTTTAAGGATAGTAAACTCATGAAAACAACGAACACCTCATAAACTTTAATGATGGTAAACTCATGACAACATCATTTAAAAAATACCATTGAATCACCAGCCACGAATTTCGGCAGTACAAATGAATACAGTTTTGAAATTTCATTATTTAATTACCACTTGCTAATCATTGTCAAAAATATGATGATTTGCTGAAACTTTTTTATCCTAAAATGATCGTGTGTGATCCAGCTAGACGTGTCGTTGTCTTCCCTTCTTAAGACGGTATTAATTAATGTAAACATCTGAAACGTGTGATAAAGTCTCTCTCTGCCTCGCCTTGAGACCTCTATATTTCCTCTTCTGAGAGTTATCCCTCACGACCTCGGTTAGATTTGTTGTTGTTTTGGTGATCTTCTTGTTACCTTGCCATGATTTCGGGGCTCAACGTCCCCGCGGCCCGGTCCTCGACCAGGCTTCCTCGTTGCTGGACTGGTCAACGAGGCTGTTGGACACGGCTGCTCGCAGCCTGACGTATGAATCACAACCTAGTTGATCAGGTATCCAAAGGATACATCAGGTATCTAAAGGATACATCAGGTATCTAAAGGATACATCAGGTATCTAAAGGATACATCAGGTATCTAAAGGATACATCAGGTACCTAAAGGATACATCAGGTATCGAAAGGATACATCAGGTATCAAAAGGATACATCAGGTATCTAAAGGATACATCAGGTATCTAAAGGATACATCAGGTATCTAAAGGATACATCAGGTATCTAAAGGATACATCAGGTATCTAAAGGATACATTAGGTATATAAAGGATACATCAGGTATGTAAAGGATACATCAGGTATCTAAAGGATACATCAGGTATCTAAAGGATACATCAGGTATGTAAAGGATACATCAGGTATGTAAAGGATACATCAGGTATCTAAAGGATACATCAGGCATGTAAAGGATACATCAGGTATCTAAAGGATACATCAGGTATCTAAAGGATACATCAGGTATCTAAAGGATACATCAGGTATCTAAAGGATACATCAGGTATCTAAAGGATACATCAGGTATCTAAAGGATACATCAGGTATCTAAAGGATACATCAGGTATCTAAAGGATACATCATGTATCTAAAGGATACATCAGGTATCTAAAGGATACATCAGGAATCTAAAGGATACATCAAGTATCTAAAGGATACATCATGTATCTAAAGGATACATCAGGTATCCAAAGGATACATCAGGTATCTAAAGGATGCATCAGGTATCTAAAGGATGCATCAGGTATCCAAAGGATACATCAGGTATCCAAAGGATACATCAGATATCTAAAGGATACATCAGGTATCTAAAGGATACATCAGGTATCTAAAGGATACATCAGGTATCTAAAGGATACATCAGGTATCTAAAGGATACATCAGGTATCTAAAGGATACATCAGGTATCTAAAGGATACATCAGGTATCTAAAGGATACATCAGGTATCTAAAGGATACATCAGGTATCTAAAGGATACATCAGGTATCTAAAGGATACATCAGGTATCTAAAGGATACATCAGGTATCTAAAGGATACATCAGGTATCTAAAGGATACATCAGGTATCTAAAGGATACATCAGGTATCTAAAGGATACATCAGGTATCTAAAGGATACATCAGGTATCTAAAGGATACATCAGGTATCTAAAGGATACATCAGGTATCTAAAGGATACATCAGGTATCTAAAGGATACATCAGGTATCTAAAGGATACATCAGGAATCTAAAGGATACATCAGGTATCTAAATGATACATCAGGTATCTAAAGGATACATCAGGTATCTAAATGATACATCAGGTATCTAAAGGATACATCAGGTATCTAAATGATACATCAGGTATCTAAAGGATACATCAGGTATCTAAATGATACATCAGGTATCTAAAGGATACATCAGGTATCTAAAGGATACATCAGGTATCTAAAGGATACATCAGGTATCTAAAGGATACATCAGGTATCTAAAGGATACATCAGGTATCTAAAGGATACATCAGGTATCTAAAGGATACATCATGTATCTAAAGGATACATCAGGTATCTAAAGGATACATCAGGTATCTAAAGGATACATCAGGTATCTAAAGGATACATCAGGTATCTAAAGGATACATCAGGTATCTAAAGGATACATCAGGTATCTAAAGGATACATTAGGTATCTTAAGGATACATCAGGTATCTAAAGGATACATCAGGTATCTAAAGGATACATCAGGTATCTAAAGGATACATCAGGTATCTAAAGGATACATCAGGTATCTAAAGGATACATCAGGTATCTAAAGGATACATCAGGTATCTAAAGGATACATCAGGTATCTAAAGGATACATCAGGTATCTAAAGGATACATCAGGTATCTAAAGGATACATCAGGTATCTAAAGGATACATCAGGTATCTAAAGGATACATCAGGTATCTAAAGGATACATCAGGTATCTAAAGGATACATCAGGTATCTAAAGGATACATCAGGTATCTAAAGGATACATCAGGTATCTAAAGGATACATCAGGAATCTAAAGGATACATCAGGTATCTAAATGATACATCAGGTATCTAAAGGATACATCAGGTATCTAAATGATACATCAGGTATCTAAAGGATACATCAGGTATCTAAATGATACATCAGGTATCTAAAGGATACATCAGGTATCTAAATGATACATCAGGTATCTAAAGGATACATCAGGTATCTAAAGGATACATCAGGTATCTAAAGGATACATCAGGTATCTAAAGGATACATCAGGTATCTAAAGGATACATCAGGTATCTAAAGGATACATCAGGTATCTAAAGGATACATCATGTATCTAAAGGATACATCAGGTATCTAAAGGATACATCAGGTATCTAAAGGATACATCAGGTACCTAAAGGATACATCAGGTATCTAAAGGATACATCAGGTATCTAAAGGATACATCAGGTATCTAAAGCATACATCAGGTATCTAAAGGATACATCAGGTATCTAAAGGATACATCAGGTATCTAAAGGATACATCAGGTATCTAAAGGATACATCAGGTATCTAAAGGATACATCAGGTATCTAAAGGATACATCAGGTATCTAAAGGATACATCAGGTATCTAAAGGATACGTCAGGTATCTAAAGGATACGTCAGGTATCTAAAGGATACGTCAGGTATCTAAAGGATACATCAGGTATCTAAAGGATACATCAGATATCTAAAGGATACATCAGGTATCTAAAGGATACATCAGGTATCTAAAGGATACATCAGGTATCTAAAGGATACGTCAGGTATCTAAAGGATACGTCAGGTATCTAAAGGATACGTCAGATATCTAAAGGATACATCAGGTATCTAAAGGATACATCAGGTATCTAAAGGATACATCAGGTATCTAAAGGATACATCAGGTATCTAAAGGATACATCAGGTATCTAAAGGATACATCAGGTATCTAAAGGATACATCAGGTATCTAAAGGATACATCAGGTATCTAAAGGATACATCATGTATCTAAAGGATACATTAGGTATCTTAAGGATACATCAGGTATCTACTAGATACATCAGGTATCAATAAGAACACGCACATAATACACACAAATAATTAAGGAAGATTACACACAGTATATATGCATTCATAACGTAATACCCCTTACGTAAAACATACCCATTATAATTATATACCCATTACATAAAATATTCCCATTATCATATATACCCATTCCGAAGAATATACCCATTATATAATATATACCCATTACATATATATTCGTATCATGTAATATTCTACTAAAATAATATATTCCCAATATTTTGTAACTTGCATGCTTTTTGCACCATTCCAGTTAATATTGTGATCGCAAGATTTGCACTGGAATGGTGCAAAAAGCATTACCAATTGTGGGGATTTCGTGGAACGGAATTTGATTGAGTCTGCTCTAATCAGTCAGTGTCCAAATCTTCTTAATGTTAGTACTGGAATGTACAAACTTGATCCATTTTTAAGTTATATATTGCACAACAGTTTAAGAAAAAAACTGTAATTGTTAGAGAGGCTTACAATGTCTCATTATAATTTTATATTTATATATTCATTTATTGCATGTTCATGAGGCTTTTCTTTAATCTTTCATCCTTTTTCTCTGACCGCTTAATCCTCTTTGACCATTCTAAGCTAAGCTTTACCTGTCTCTGGTTAATTCTTTCCCTAGGGTTGGGTTGGTCAGGTGTCGGCCTATATATCCTCCCCCTTCCCTTCTCCTCTTGTCAGTCTGGTTTGACAAAGGCTTTAACGAGTCGAAACGTTACCTCCTTTCATTTTCTCTGTGGATTTTCCACAAAAATGATCAGTGTTTTGTGATCGTCAATTGCATATATATATATATATATATATATATATATATATATATATATATATATATATATATATATTATATATATATATATATATATATATAAGGCTGATCAGCCCATTGGCTGATCTCTCGGATCAGAAGCACTAGTAAAGCTTGACTTCAAAAATGCTTTCAATCAAGTCAGACGAGACGCTGTCCTCAGGGCTGTACACAACCATTTCCGTCCCCTTTACCCGTTCATCCGATCGTGCTACAGTGGGGACTTTAAGCTCCTTTTGGGGAGCATGAAATAAACTCCTGTGAAGGTGTCCAACAAGGTGACCCCTTAGCCCCCCCCTTTCTGCCTAGCTATCATAGAGGTCACTGATAGTCTGACAATCGAGCTAAAATCTGGTACCTGCATGATGGCACTCTCGCTGGAACCCCAGAAACCATTTTGGAGGATATAAGGAAAATCCAGGAGCAGGGAGCAGCCTTAGGCCTCATTCTCAATGCATCCAAGTGTGAAATAATTTCCCGCAACCCAGACATCACTGGGCAAATACAAAATGTTCTTCCAGACATTCTCATTGTCGAGCCACCGGACTGCACTCTCCTGGGTGCCCCCATTGGCCCACGAGCAATCGAGGAGGTCCTGGCTTCAAAAATCATGATCTAAAGAGAATGCTGGACAGGATTGACAAGATTGATGCCCCTGATGCTCTCTTTCTCCTCACAAGATGCCTGTCTCTCCCTAAGTTGACCTACTTTCTGAGATGTTCTCCATCCTACAGCAGCCCTAAGTTAAATGTGTATGACACCCTTCTGAGGTCCATGCTGGTGAAAGTCCTGAACCTGCCATTGGACGACTCTCAGTGGGAGCAAGCAACCCTTCCTGTAAGACTTGGCGGCCTTGGTGTCCGCACAGCCTCCCAAATTGCTCTACCAGCCTTCCTTCCCTCCTCCCACGCATCGCACGACCTCGTCAGAGATATCTTACCTGCAACCTGAGAGATTCAGCAGAATACACGATCCTGCTTTCACTGAATGTTCAAATCAGTGGGATGTTCTGGCAGCCCCAGCAACAATATAGAGCCAACAAAACAACACAAACAGTCGGCTGGGAACACCTCTAGTGGAAAAAGTAGCTGATGCCATGCTCAGCGCCACAACATCAGACAAGGAGAAAGCCCGCCTCAGAGCAGTGCGTGCCCCCCATGCAGGAGACTTCCTCCTGGCAGTACCCACGTCAGCAATGGGCACGCGCCTAGATCCAGAATCCCTTCATGTAGCAGTGGCCCTCCGCCTTGGTGCCCCAATTCACACTGAATACAAGTGTATTTGCAACAGGGTGGAAGCAGACCAATACGGACTGCATGGGTTGCATTGTGGAAGCACAAAGGGCTGGCATGCAAGACACAACGAGGTCAATGACATCATCAAGAGAAGCCTCGTCTCAGCTAAGTGCCCAGCGGAGAGAGAACCTCGCATCCTAGGGGTCCAGAACCCGGATTTCCCGCACTTCGCCTGATGCATCACCATATACTCATGGAAGGAGGTAGACAGTTGGTGTGGACTACACATGTGTATCCACCCTGGCTGACACCTATGTACACTTCGGAGCTGATCAAGCAGGTGGGGCGGCCAACCACAGGGAAACAGCAAAATCTCTCAAATACAGGCGACTGGCAGGCCAATACCTCTTTGTTCCCATAGCATCTGAGACGCATGGCCCCTGGGGCAAGAGTGCCTTGGGATTTCTCAAGGAATTGGGTTCCAAGCTCATCGACGTCACCAGAGACCCAAGGGCTTGCAGTTTTTTGTTTCAGCGCCTCAGTGTGGCGATCCAGAGGGGAAATGCTTGCTGCGTCCTCGGTTCCTGTCCGGAAGCGGAGGAGTTTCAAGATACATTAACCTTTAGGCATTTGTCTTGTATGTTTTGTAACCTTTAAATACACAATAAAGCATAAAAAAAAGGAGGGGGTGGTAGGAGAAAAGCACACAGAAACTGTATTGGAGGGGACCTACATTCCCTCCAATGCGTTATGTGTGATTTCCTCCGAGGCTATGGGTCCCCCTTCTTCCAGCCAGAGGTGGTACTCCCTTCCTATATATATATATGAAGACTCTATGTAATGCCACCTTCAGTGAGCCTCAGAATGTGCCCCAGTTTCTTCAAAACTTAAAACACATTCTAGAGAGAGTACATAAATTTGCTAATGACAATCTATTGAAAGCTCAGGAGAGGATGAAAACTCATAACGATCACAGCATCAAAATAAGGAAATTTAAACCAGGAGACTTCGTGCTGGCATATTTTCCTATCCCAGGTTCTCCATTGCAAAACAGGTTTTCAGGACCCTAGCGCATCAAGGAGTGCAGAAACAACCACAACTACGTTCTTGAGACTCTAGATAGGCGGCGGAAGACCCAGTTGTGCCACGTCAGTCTCCTGAAGCAGTATCAAGGTACTCTTCCTACTGTGTTGGTATCAGTCTCCACATTTAAAGGTCCATACCTCCACAGTGAGACTTTCCCTGCTTCTCCCGAAAGCACTAACACTGAGTCAGTGCTTTCCAACTCGGAAATCCTAACTGATCTTCATACCTATTTGCAGGACAGTAATAGTGCTCCTTTGCCATGTTCTAATCTATTCTCGCCTCGCCAGATATCACGAAGTCTTTCATCCTCCATGTCAACGCCAGTGGTACCGGCATCGGGGGTGTCCTGATGCAGCAACGAGGCGAGGAGTTTCTACCTGTTAGCTACTACAGCTACAAGTTAAACCACACCAGAAGAATTACAGCACTATCGAAAAGGAGATACTCTCCATCGTCCTGAATTTACAGCACTTTGCATCGTACCTACAAGGTGCTCGTCTACACCATCTACTCGGACCACAATCCCCTACGCTTCTTGCAGCAAGCCCAATTCAACAATCAACGACTTCTACGATGGGCTTTATATCTGCAGAATCTCAACCTGGAGATCTTCTACATCAAGGGTTCTGACAAGGGCATGTCATAGCAGACGCCCTCACCAGAGTCTATGAGGTACAGGCAGCTCCACCTACCACTCTGCCATCAGAAAAAGTAACTTGACCCAGTAAGCGCAGGCTTTGGGGGAGAGTTGTGACGATAATCTCTTTCAAGAGAGATTGAGCCTGCTCTTCCCTACATAAGTTACATACACATCTACAAGAATAGATGCTACATTAAAGATACGTCTACCAGTAGCACAAACGTTTTGACCAGGAGGCAAAACGAACCCCCAACTCCACACTCCCTCCTCGCCGGCTCGTCCGTCGTCAACCAGCAAACTACCATTCCCAGACTGCCTGCTTCTGATTGGTGACCAGCCATTGGCTTCAAAATATCCTTGTGCTCTCAAGCTGTGAACAACTGATACACCTCTTGTTTATCGGTGGAGGTTCTCAGCTAGCACCCATATTCTCAGCACCATTATTGAATTTTACCGTTGTCATATTTTTCTTTATATTATTCTTAGAGTAACGTCATTCCTGATCTTAGATATAATGTTATATCTTTTGACTTGTTTGTTTGCACTGTACATAGCCAAGGATTGTCTTTGTTATTAATGTTAATTAAAGTTCATTGTTCATACTATGTGTTTTGCGAGTCTTCCCTTACTTTACCACAGACAAACAGCCAAGCAGTCTCTTTTTTTTGTAAATGTAAAGGCATTGACACCAGCCATTAGGAGGACTGCCGAACATCTACACTCCTACATTTTCCCGTCAAAAAAAAAAAATATATATATATATATATATATATATATATATATATATATATATATATATATATATTATATATATATATATATATATAATATATATATATAC
>WNGS01001265.1:45644-55860 GCA_020271785.1 Procambarus virginalis | reverse complement strand
CTAACTCTTCTGTCTTCCAACGAAGTGAGGTTAATTCCCGAAGTCTCTCCTCGTAGCTCATACCTCTCAGCTCGGGTACTAGTTTGGTGGCAAACCTTTGAACCTTTTCCAGTTTAGTCTTATGCTTGACTAGATATGGACTCCATGCTGGAGCCGAATACTCCAGGATTGGTCTGACGTATGTGGTATATAATGTTCTGAAAGATTCCTTACACAAGTTTCTAAAGGCCGTTCTTATGTAGCCAACCTGGCATATGCTGCTGATGTTATCCTCTTGATATGAGCTTCAGGGGACAGGTCTGGCGTGATATCAACCACCAGGTCTTTCTCTCTCTCTGACTCTTAAAGTATTTCATCTCCAAATGATATCTTGTATCTGGTCTCCTGCTTCCTACCCCTATCTTCATTACATTACATTTGCTTGGATTAAACTCTAACATCCATTTGTTTGACAATTCCTGCAGCTTGTCCAGGTCTTCTTGAAGCCTCAAGCTGTCCTCCTCTGTCTTAATCCTTCTCATAATTTTGGCGTCGTCAGCAAATATTGAGAGGAATGAGTCTATACCCTCTCGGAGATCATTTACGTATATCAGAAACAGGATAGGTCCGAGTACAGAGCCCTGTGGGACACAACTGGTGACTTTACGCCATTCTGAGGTCTCACCCCTCACTGTAACTTTCTGCTTCTTATTGCTTAGGTACTCCCTTATCCACTGGAGCGCCCTACCAGTTACTCCTGCCTGTTTTTCCAGCTTATGCGTCAACCTTTTATGGGGTACTGTGTCATAGGCTTTCCGACAGTCCAAAAAAATGCAGTCCGCCCATCCTTCTCTTTCTTGCTTAATCTTTGTTACCTGATCGTAGAATTCTATCAAGCCTGTAAGGCAAGATTTACCCTCCATGAACCCATGTTGATGGGTTGTCACGAAGTCTCTTCTCACCAGATGGGTTACTAGGTTTTTTCTCACAATCTTCTCCATCACCTTGCAAGGTTATACAAGTTAAGGACAATGGTCTGTAGTTCAGTGCCTCTTGTCTGTCATCCTTTTTGTATATTGGTACTACATTAGCAGTCTTCCATATTTCTGGTAGGTCTCCCGTTTCCAGTGACCTACTATACACTATTGAGAGTGGCAAGCAAAGTGCTCCTGCACACTGTTTAAATACCCATGGTGAGATTCCGTCTGGCCCAACAGCTTTTCTCACATCCAGCTCCAATAGGTGCTTCTTGACCACATCTCTTGTAATTTCAAACCTTTCCAAGGTCACCTAGTTTGCTGCCACCTCTCCTAGCGCCGTGACTTCTCCCTGTTCTATTGTAAAGACCTCCTGGAACCTTTTGTTGGGTTCTTCACACACCTATTTTTCATTCTCTGTGTACCTGTCCTCGCCCACCCTAAGTTTAATCACCTGTTCCTTCACTGTTGTCTTCCTCCTGATGTGACTGTGTAGTAGCTTTGGTTCGGTCTTGGCTTTATTAGCTATAGCATTTTCATACCCTTTTCTCAGTTTCTCTCCTCACACTAACATACTCGTTCCTGGTTCTCTGGTATCTCTCTCTACTTTCTGGTGTTCTGTTATTACGGAAGTTCCTCCATGCCCTTTTGTTCAGCTCCTTTGCTTTCATACATTCCCTATTAAACCACGGATTCTTCTTTTGCTTCTCTGATTTTTCCTGTCGGGCTGGGACAAACCTGCTTACAGCCTCCTGACACTTTTGGGTGACATAGTCCATCATGTCTTGTACGGACTTGGTTCTGAGTTGTGTGTCGCAATGTATATTCCTTAGGAATTTATTCATCTCCTCATAGTTTCCCTTTCGGTACGCCAGCCCTTTGTTTCCCAGTTCTTTTTGGGGGTGATAATTCCTAGCTCAACCAGGTACTCAAAGCTCAGTACACTATGATCACTCATTCCTAAGGGTGCTTCCAACTTAACTTCCCTTATATCCGACTCATTTAGGGTAAATATCATGTCAAGGCTGGTTCATCCCCTCCTCTCATTCTTGTCGGTCCCTTGACGTGTGGACTTAGAAAGTTTCTTGTTGCCACATCCAGCAGCTTAGCTCTCCATGTGTCTGGTCCTCCATGCGTGTGTGTGTGTGTGTGTGTGTGTGTGTGTGTGTGTGTGTGTGTGTGTGTGTGTGTGTGTGTGTGTGTGTGTGTGTATTCACTTAGTTGTATTTTTTTACGGGGGTTGAGCTTTGCTCTTTCGGCCCGCCTCTCAACTGTCAATCAACTGTTTACTAACTACACTAACTACTTTTTTTTTTCCACACCACACACACACACACCCCTGGAAGCAGCCCGTGACAGCTGACTAACTCCCAGGTACCTATTTACTGCTAGGTAACAGGGGCATTCAGGGTGAAAGAAACTTTGCCCATTTATTTCTGCCGGGTGCGGGAATCGAACCCGCGCCACAGAATTACAAGTCCTGCACGCTATCCACCAGGCTACCTGGCCCCCTAATACCTGTGTGTGTGTGTGTGTGTGTGTGTGTGTGTGTGTGTGTGTGTGTGTGTGTGTGTGTGTGTGTGTGTGTGTGTGTGTGTGTGTGTGTGTGTGTGTTTGTGTGTGTGTGTGTAAGTGTGTTAAAAAAATAGTTAGTAGTTAGTTTCAGTTGATTGACAGTTGAGAGGAGGGTCGAAAGAGCAGAGCTCAACCCACGCAAGAATAACTAGGTGAATACAACTAGGTGTATACACACACACATACACACACACACACAAAACACACACACACACACACACACACACACACACACACACACACACACACACACACACACACACACACACACACACACACACAGCTGTGGTGACAACTGAGTGGGAAGCGTTTCGGATTCGTAGTCCTGAGGTTCCGGGTTCGATCCTTGGTTGAGGTGCAAAACAAATGGGCAGAGTTTATTTCACTCTGATGCCCCCTGTTACCTAGCAGCAAAAGGTACACAAACACACACACACACACACTTGGGTGTGTGTGTGTGGTGGCACTAACTTTTTTAGTGTCAGAGTGGTTGACAAATGGAATGCATTAGGGAGGGATGTGGTGGAGGCTGACTCCATACACAGTTTCAAGTGTAGATATGATAGAGCCAAGTAGGCTCAGGAAACTGAACACCTGTTGATTGACGGTTTAGAGGCGGGACCAAAGAGCCAGAGCTCAACTCCTTCAAGCACAATTAGGTGAGTACACACACACACACACAACCAAAGAGCACAGTTTAGCTTTAGAGTAGTTTAGTGTTTAGTGTCAGAGTGGTTGACAAGTGGAAATCATTAGGTAGTAATGTGGTGGAGGCTGACTCCATACACAGTTTCAAGAGTAGATATAATAGAGCCCAGTAGGCTCAGGAATCTCTACATCAGTTGACTGACAGTTCAGAGTCGGGACCAAAGAGCCAGAACTCAATCCTCGCAATTATAACTAGGTGAGTACACACACAGACATCCATACACACACACAAACTTACAAAATAAATTAATGAGGAGGATTAAGACAGATGAAGATAGTATGGGGCTCCAAGATGCCCTAAACAAACGGAAGGAATGGTCCAACAAATAGCTACTAAAGTTCAACCCAAGTAAATGTAAGGCAACGAAACCTTTTTTTTTTCGTACAATAATTTTTATATTGTATTTCATTAAATAAAGAAAAAACAATCATATATACATAAATTTTACAAGGCAATATTACGTTACATATATAGTTGTGTAATTCTCAGTAAACAAGTGTTTCATATTATCACAAAACATGAACTTTAAACCCTTATATGTAATACTTATTTTTCTTTAAACGATTTACAATTTTACAGATTATATTTACATTAATTTACAGGGGAAATTATTACATTTATATATATATATTTTATATAACAAATTTTCCATATCATCGCCGAGCATGAGCCGTATACCCGATATTATATACCTGATCCAATAACGAAACTAGGCAGTGGAAACAGGATACAGAATAGGAGATGAAGTCCTTCGTGAAACGGACAGAGATTAAGATCTTGGAGATGAAATCATGCCAAACCTGTCTCTTGAAGCCCACATCAAAAGAATAACATCAGCGGCGTATGCGATGCTGGCTAACATCAGAACTGCTTTCAAGAACCTGCGTAAGGAATCCTTCAGAACCTTGTATACCACATATATAAGACCACTCATGGAGTATTTAGCCCCAGCATGGAGCCCGTACCTTGTCAAACACAAGACGACCTTGGAAAATGTTTTATGGGATGCCACTAGGCTAGTCCCAGAACTAAGAGGCATAAGTTACGAGGAAAGGCTGCGTGAAATGCACCTCACGTCGCTAGAAGACTGGAGAACTCAGGAGAGACATGATCATTACCTACAAAAATTCCGGAGAAATTTACAGGGTAGATAAAGATAAATTGATTAACACGGGTGGTACGCGAACAAGAGGACACAGGTGGAAACTGAGTACCCAAATGAGCCACAGGGACGTTAGAAGGAACTTTTTCAGTGTCAGAGTAGTTAACGGGTGGAATGCATTAGGCAGTGATGTGGTGGAGGCTGACTCCATACACAGTTTCAAATGTAGATATGATAGAGCCGAGTAGACTCAGGAATCTGTACACCATATGATAGACAGTTGAGAGATGGGATCAAAGAGCCAGAGCTCAACTCCCGGAAGCACAACTAGGTGAGTGCAAAATTTTACGAGTGCACAACTAGGTGAGTACTGTGGGAAAAATCTGGCTCCAGGATATTGATAATAAATCTCATCAATTATTCGATGAATCATCCTTTAGAAAAAAAGAAATAAAATTGGAGAACCAGTGTCTATGGATCTCTTATATAAGTATCATGGGAAATCTATTAACATAAAATAATGAACTATAATTTATTATAAATATAGAGCCATTCTTTCCACACACTTTGGGGGGTTGATTAGTACAGAGAAACTAATGCATTTCAAGTACAAATAGTGAGACGCTAATGCGCATCAAATACAAAAATAATGAGATACTGATGCGTATCAATAATAAACTAATGAGATACTAATGCGTATCAATAATACACATATAAATGTTATGCAAAAAGATGAAATTAATTAATCTCAATAATAAAGATTGCCAACTATCTACAAATAAGACTGGAAATGTCTCCGCTCTTTCAGAGGACCGTAGATCTTGTCCAGCCTCTACAACACGTTGTAACCCGCCCTGAGATAGTAGTCCTTGGAACACGTCATCATGGAAACTGTTACGTTTAAGGTGGAAGAGAAATAATCTTCGTCCACATGGTTTATTGTCAACGAAACAACAACAACAACAATAACAACAAGTATATAGTACATAACTTACTATTTACAATATTATAAACAAAAGAGCATCTGCTCAAAACATGATACACTTAACGTCTGTAGTACCAATCCTAACATTCCTCCCCTTTCAATTAAACTCTACCCCTACAGGTTAAGTTTATCAGGCAGCCGTATGACTCTTCCTGATTTTCTCTACAATGGGTCCAGACCTGTTATTTGTGGGAAACATTTTTCTGAATTATGCACTGCAGAGTTCGCAGAGTCCAGAGTCCAACTTTATTCCCATTACCCTCTGTTGCCCCTTGCTCTGCCTCCCTGTCTCCTGCAGGTGCTGCTACCCCTTCATTATTAGGATGGGTATCACTAGTTTTGGTTTGGTTTTGAAAACAAGAAAATGGAAAATACGTTTATTTCACAGCTGCAAATGTGCAACAAACAGCTATGAATCCACTGGCTACAACGGTTACTGCTTTCTTCATGTAATGTCAAAATGACGCGTTTGCAAAAACACTGCTGTATTCGGAAGTGCCTACGTATTACACGTGGAATGCCAGTAGAAAATCATTTGAACGACGCAAACAAGGAGAGTGAGTCGACGGACAACCTGGCATCTATATAAATAAAAATAGAAATGTTCATTTGTTCAAAATCGCTAATCTCCGAAAGTTCTTCACCGATTGCTTTGAAATTTTTACACAACATTCCATTCGCATATGAGCAGGTTTTTATATACATACTATATAGATGTCACGTCTGTGATGGTAAAAAAAACATGCTTTTTCTGAAAAAAACAGTGTTTTTCATGTGTTTTTCATCTGAGGAAAATTGTCGAAATCTCTTTGCCGATTGCTTTGAAATTTTGACACAACTTTGCATTCGAATAGGTACGTCTTTTTATATATCTTCTACTATCATGCCTCACCTATGACAGGAAAAAAACATGTTTTTTTAAAAAAACAGCGCCATATGTTGGACATAGGAGCAACACACGCTGTAATCTCCGAAAGTTCTTCGCCGATTGCTTTGAAATTTTTACACAACATTCCATTCGCATTAGAGCAGGGTTTTATATTCACACTACATAGATGTCACGTCTGTGATGTTTTACCATTACATGCTTTTTTAAAATCATGCTTTTTCAGAGAAAACTTCGTTTTTCATGTGTTTTTCATGTGAGGGAAATCTTCGAAACCTCTTTGCCGATTGCTTTGAAATTTTGACACAATGTTGCATTCGAATAGGTGCATCTTTTATATATCTTCTATATACATGCCTCACCTATGACAGGAAAAATCATGCTTTTTTAAAAAAAGTGTCATCTGTTGCACATAATAGCAACATGCACGCTACACTAAATATGTCATAAATTCCATTTCAATGTTTCCGATTGCATTCATAAATTTAGTTTTCATAGATTTTGAATTATATAATTTTTTATTGAATTATTTTGGGTGACATTGTGTTGGAATTGAGCTGTGTTGTTTACCATACCGTTCATTTCGTAGGTATAGTTTATTTTTTTTTTTCATTTCATTTTAACTGTTTTTCTTATATTTCAGTGATGGGAACATCAGATCACTTTATGTTCCCAATTTTCTGATGGGAACATCAGACCATTTGGGAAGGCATCAGACGAGGGAGTGGGGAATGGTGGGGAAGACGAGGGAACGCAAGTGAGAGATGTGGGGAGAACGATGGGACAAGGGAGGGGTTAATGGTGGGGAAGGACGAAGGGATGGGGGAGTTTGGGATGATGCAGATGAGGGGATGGGGGAATGCAGAATGGTGGGGAAGGACGAAGGGACGGGGGAGTAGGGCATGGTGGGAAGGAAGAGGGGATGATGGAGTGGGGAATGATGTAGAGGACGAGGGGACAGTGGAGTGGGGAATGGTTGGGAGGCCGAGGAGACGAGGAGGAGGGGGGGGGGGGGGGGGGGGGAAATAGTGGGTAGGACTGGGGGACAGGAAGGTTGCTGAGCCACAGCAATGCGTGGCCGGGTACTGCTAGTGTATATATATATATATATATATATATATATATATATATATATATATATATATATATATATATATATATACACATATATATATTTCCTTTTTTTATGGAAGGGAGTACCACCTCTGGCTGGAAGAAGGGGGACCCATAGTCTCGGAGGAAACCACGCATAATGTATTAGAGGTTTCACTATATATATATATATAGTATATTTTGGTAGCAATCTTTCCTGTAGACATATATTAATAAATATGATCGAAAAAGTAAGATTAATAATTCTAACACGAATTTTCTCAATATTTCTTATATTCTTTTCACTGTTGATGGTAACTGAAAAATCAATTCTCCAAATTCATTTTTATTTCTAGTCTGACGCGACACTTGAGCGCGTTTCGTAAAACTTATTACATTTTCAAAGACTTTAGTTTACACACACACAACTATAACTGAACAGAGTTTAAACAGCTTTGACTTTTTTATACCTGCATTTGGGTGAGGTGACATGTTACAATGGTTTGGATGAGGTGAAAACAAACTTTCAACACAACACAGAACACGAAACAATGGGTATAAGCTAAAGGGAAGAATAGAAGTAACTGCAGAGAGGCCTATTGGCCCATATTTCTTGATGCTTCTATATTGGAGCGGAGTCTTGAAGTGGGTAGAATATAGTTGTGCATTAATTGGCTGTTGATTGCTGGTGTTGACTTCTTGATGTGTAGTGCCTCGCAGATGTCAAGCCGCCTGCTGTCGCTGTATCTATCAATGATTTCTGTGTTGTTTGCTAAGATTTCTCTGGTGATGGTTGGTTGTGGGAAGAGATTATATGTTCCTTAATGGAGCCCTGTTGCTTATGCATCGTTAAACGCCTGGAAAGAGATGTTGTTGTCTTGCCTATATACTGAGTTTTTTGAGGCTTACAGTCCCCAAGAGGGCATTTGAAGGCATAGACGACGTTGGTCTCTTTTAGAGCGTTCTGCTCAGTGTCTGGAGAGTTTCTCATGAGTAGGCTGGCCGTTTTCTTGGTTTTATAGTAAATCGTCAGTTGTATCTTCTGATTTTTGTCTGTAGGGATAACATTTCTATTAACAATATCTTTCAGGACCCTTTCCTCCGTTTTATGAGCTGTGGAAAAGAAGTTCCTGTAAAATAGTCTAATAGGGGGTATAGGTGTTGTATTAGTTGTCTCTTCAGAGGTTGCATGGCGTTTCACTTTCCTTCTTATGATGTCTTCAACGAAACCATTGGAGAAGCCGTTGTTGACTAGGACCTGCCTTACCCTACAGAGTTCTTCGTCGACTTGCTTCCATTCTGAGCTGTGGCTGAGAGCACGGTCGACATAAGCGTTAACAACACTCCTCTTGTACCTGTCTGGGCAGTCACTGTTGGCATTTAGGCACATTCCTATGTTTGTTTCCTTAGTGTAGACTGCAGTGTGGAAACCTCCGCTCCTTTCCATGACTGTTACATCTAGAAAGGGCAGCTTCCCATCCTTCTCCATCTCGTAAGTGAAACGCAACACAGAATTCTGCTCAAATGCCTCCTTCAGCTCCTGCAGATGTCTGACATCAGGTACCTGTGTAAAAATGTCGTCAACATACCTGCAGTATATGGCCGGTTTCAAGTTCATGTCGACTAAGACTTTTTTCTCGATGGTACCCATGTAGAAGTTCGCAAACAGGACACCTAGGGGAGAACCCATGGCGACCCCATCTACTTGCTTATACATGTGCCCATCCGGGCTCAAGAAGGGTGCCTCTTTAGTACAAGCTTGGAGTAGTTTCCTCAGAATATTTTCTGGTATGTCAAGAGGAGTACAGGCCGGATCACGATACACTCTGTCCGCTATCATCCCGATTGTTTCATCCACAGGTACGTTGGTAAACAGTGATTCTACGTCCAACGAGGCTCTTATCCCTGTGGCCGTGTTCCCCGCAGTAAGTCAACAAATTCCTTTGGAGACTTCAGGCTGAAGGCGCAAGGGACATAAGGAGTCAGCAAGCCGTTGAGTCGTTTCGCCAGTCTGTACGTGGGTGTGGGTATCTGGCTGATGATTGGCCGAAGTGGGTTTCCAGGCTTATGTGTCTTGACATTTCCATACGCATATCCAGGTTTATATTCCCCAATAATCTTTGGCAGGTGGAGTCCGGATTTCTTGGCGTTAACAGTTTCAATCAATTTGTTGACCTTTGCATTCAATTCGGCTGTAGTGTCCTTCGTTACCCTTTGGAATTTAGTTTGGTCAGAGAGTATGAGGTTCATTTTCGCCAGATATTCGTCTTTCTTAAGAATGACGTATATTGGCGACTTGTCGCCTCTCCTGACAACTATCTCCTTGTCCTCACGAAGGCTCTTAGCTGCCGCTTTGAGCTCGGGGGACAGTATGGTGCTTCTGTAGTTGCCTCGATTCTTTCCTCCTTCTGCAATAAGTTCTGCTTGTAAGGTGTCTTTGGTGGTGACCTTCTTTTGTGCTTCCTGAACCTGGCAGGAATCAACCTCCACTGAGAACCAAGTTCCCACTCTCCTCTCAATCTGGGCTAAACTGTCACGTTATGTCCAGACCAAGTGAGTGGCCAGGAAAGTGGAGTTGGAGACCTGTTGGACGACATATTTTACCTCAAGCACAAAGAAGGTCACCACCAAAGACACCTTAAGCAGAACTTTTTGCAGAAGGAGAAAAGAATCGAGGCGGCAACTACAGAAGCACCATACTGTCCCCCGAGCTCAAAGCGGCAGCTAAGAGCCTTCGTGAGAACAGGAGATAGTGTCAGGAGAGGTCACAAGTCGCCAATATACGTCATCTTAAAAAAGACGAATATCTGGCGAAAATGAACCTCATACTCTCTGACCAAACTAAATTCCAAAGGGTAACGAAGGACACTACAGCCGAATTGAAAGCAAAGGTCAACAAATTGATTGAAAC
>WNGS01001264.1:0-13075 GCA_020271785.1 Procambarus virginalis | reverse complement strand
GAAGAAAATATTAAGTGTTCAGTGAGGATCCACAGAGGTCTTCTCTGAGTACTCTTTTATTTTCTTCTCCGAGGCTATGGGTCCCTACACTTGCACCAGAGGTGGTACCCCTTCTAGTTAAAAAAAAATATATAATATATATATATATTATATATATATATATATATATATATATATAGTATAAAGTCCTTTTGGGTTCCGGGGAAGTATGGTTGCAAAGCTGAACTTAAAGGAATTGACGGAAGGGCATCCACCAGGAGTGGAGCCTGCGGCTTAATTGGACTCAAATACTCACAGCCATTGGAAATGGCTGTGAGTATTTTGCGTTGTCGAACCCCCCCCCCCCCCCCCCCCGCGGTCGTCTTATCCCTTGTAAAGAATTCTTGGGGACTGTGATATTTTTGGATATGGTTCCGCCTCTATGCGTTTTTGTTCTCGTATTTGAATCCTGGTGATGTTAGCGCCCTCTGATTATGGGCACATTTGATGGTGCTACATTGTGCGTTCCAATGATAAGTCATTAAGTCAATGATAAGCATTATATATATATATATATATATATATATATATATATATATATATATATATATCACTGCCCGACTTAGAGCGGTAGCAGCTCCCCATGCAGGTGAATTCCTATTAGCAATCCCAATGTCAGCAACCGGCACCCGTCTCACACGCAGGCCCTCCGAATTGCCGTGGCTCTCCGTCTCGCTGCCCCAATCCACACCGAATACAGGTGTATTTGCGGCGAGGCAGAGGGCCGACAGGTACGGACGGCATGGCCTTCTCTGCCAAAGGACAGGAGAATGGCATGCAAGACACGGCGAGGTCAATGACATTATTAAGAGAAGCCTTACCACAGCCGGCTGTCCAGCAGAGAGAGAGCCCCGCTACCTAATGTCCCACAACTCTAATGAGCCTGTCGGTCGCCCAGATGGAATCACGGTGAACCCCTGGAAGAATGGTAGACAGTTGGTGTGGGACTACACTTGCGTCTCAACTTTAGCCAATACCTATGTTGACTTCAGTGCTACTCAAGCAGGAGGAGCTGCCAATCACCGGGAAGCGGCCAAGTCACGTAAATACAGAGACCTTGAGCAACCACTACAATTTTGTCCCCATTGCCTCAGAGACACTTGGTGCCTGGGGTAAAAGTGTGGCTAGCTTTTTGAAGGAGTTGGGGTCTAAGCAAAGCTAATCGAAACAACTAGAGACCCTAGAGCTGCCAGTTTTCTTTTTCAGCGCCTCAGTGTGGCAATCCAGAGAGGAAATGCTATCTGCATCATGGTTCCTGCCCGCCATCTGAGGAGCTGGAGGAGCTTTTCAACTTGTGACAAGCAGGCTTGTACCCTGCATGCATGTAATCAATATGTAACTTTTTTGTGTAATGACATTTTCAAATAAAGTTAGTATATATATATATATATATATATATATATATATATATATATATATATATATATATATTGTATGAAGGCTAGCTAAGCAGCAAAGTAAAAGAGCATGGAGAAACTATAGGGATAACAGGACACTGGAGAGCAGAGAAAGATACCAGAATGCCAGGAATAATATGTCAGGATGAGAAGAGAAGCAGAAGAGCAATAGAAAATGACATCGCAAGCAAGGTAAAGACTCAACCTGAATTGCTGCACAGCCACATCAGGAGAAAAACAACAGTAAAGGAACAGGTATTGAAATTCAGGATAGGGGCAGACCGATTCACTTCAAATGACAAGTTTACGAGGAACTGAATAAGAAATTCCAGGAGGTCTTCACATTAGAATAAGGAGACGTTTTAGAGATAAGAGAGGGAATAGTTAACCAGGAACCACTAGAAGAGTTTGAGATTGCCAGCGGGGATGTAAGGAAGCTCTTGCTAGAGTTGGATGTTACAAAGGCCCGGATGGAATCTCCCAATGGATAGTAAAAGAAGGAGCTGAAGCTCTGTGCCAGCCACTCTCCATAGTGTATAACAAATCACTGGTAACTGGGGAATTGCCAAAAATTTGGACGACTGCTAATGTAGTTCCGATATACAAGAAGGGGGATAGACAGGCAGAACTGAACTACAGGCCAGTGTCCCTAACTTGCATACCATGCAAGCTGATGGAGAAGATTGTTGCGAATCGGTGGATTACGAGAACTTTCAAATCCAGGGATCCCATCACAATGGTTGTACTCTTCAAGTCACTTGTGTTGTCCCGTCTCGAGTACTGCTCAGTACTCACTTCCCCCTTCAGAGCAGGAGAGATTGCTGAAATAGAGGGAATACAGAGAACATATACGGCACGCATAAACGAGATAAAACACCCAAATTATTGGGATCGTCTCAAAGCTCTCCGAATGTACTCTCTAGAAAGGAGATGAGAGAGATACCAAATAATATACACATGTAAAATACTGGAGGGCCAGGTCCGAAACCTGCACAGTAAAATAACAACGTACTGGAGTGAACGATATGGAAGAAAAGCCAAGATTGATCCAGTGAAGAGCAGAGGTGCCATAGGCACAATCAGAGAGCACTGTATAAACATCAGAGGTCCGCGGTTGTTCACCGTCCTCCCAGCGACTATAAGAAATATTGCCGGAACAACAGTGGACATCTTCAAGAGAAAACTGGACTGTTTTCTAAGAGAAGTTCCGGACCAGCCGGGCTGTGGTGGGTATGTGGCCCTGCGGGCCGCTCCAAGCAACAGCCTGGTGGACCAAGCTCTCACAAGTCGAGCCTGGCCTCGGGCCGGGCTTGGGAAGTAGAAGAACTCCCAGAACCCCATCAAGCAGGTATCAAGCAGGTAACAGTTACACTCTACCCACTTCAAGACCCTGGGCCTACACAGAAGCTGGACCAAATGTGTGTGTGCGTGTGTGTGTGTGTGTGTATGTGTGTGTGTGTGTGTGTGTATATATATATATATATATATATATATATATATTATTAAATATGACCGAAAAAGTGAGATTAATAATTCTAACACGAATTTTCTCGATTTTCCTTATGTTTCTTTTTACTGGTGACGGTAAATGAAAAATCAATTCTCCAAAATTCATTTTTATTTCTAGTCTGACGCGACACTTGAGCGCGTTTCGTAAAACTTATTACATTTTCAAAGACTTTAGTTTATCCACACGCAACTTATGACTGAACTTATGACTGAAAACAACATTGGCTCTTATACCTGCATTTAGGTGATGATATACAATACGGGGTACAGAATAGTAGGGTACAAAACAATGGGAATAGATAGAAGTTGGGTAAAGATAGAACTGCAGAAGGCCTATTGGCCCATATTTCTTGATGTTTCTATTTGGAGCGGAGTCTTGAAGTGGGTAGAATATAGTTGTGCGTTAATTGGCTGCATTAATTAAACAGCCAATTAATGCACAACTATATTCTACCCACTTCAAGACTCCACTGCAATATAGAAACATCAAAAATATGGGCCAATAGTCCTTCTGCAGTTCTATCTTTACCAACTTCTATCTATACCCATTGTTTTGTACCCCACTATTCTGTACCCCGTATTGTATATCATCACCTCACCCAAATGCAGGTATAAGAGCCAATGTTGTTTTCAGTCATAAGTTCAGTCATACGTTGCGTGTGGATAAACTAAAGTCTTTGAAAATGTAATAAGTTTTACGAAACGCGCTCAAGTGTCGCGTCAGACTAGAAATAAAAATGAATTTTGGAGAATTGATTTTTCATTTACCGTCACCAGTAAAAAGAAACATAAGGAAAATCGAGAAAATTCGTGTTAGAATTATTAATCTCACTTTTTCGGTCATATTTAATAATATATGTCTACAGGAAAGACTGCTACCAAAATATACTAATATATATATATATATATATATATATATATATATATATATATATATATATATATATATATATATATATATATTCTCTGACCGTTTATTCCTCTTTGATCTCTCTGGTAATCCTTTCCCCATAGATGGGTTGGATAGGTCCATGTGCTGACCTGTACCCTCTCCTTACTTCTCTCAGTCAGTCTGATGTTGACAACGACTTTCGCGAGTCGAAACGTTCATCTCTCTTCTCCATTTCTTTGTGGTTTTTCCGCATACAAATGATCAGTGTTTAGTGATCGTCAATTGCATATATATATATATATATATATATATATATATATATATATATATATATATATATATATATATATATATATATATATATATATGCAAACAAGCCTGAATGGTCCCCAGGACTATATGCGAATGAAAACTCACACCCCAGAAGTGACTCGAACCCATACTCCCAGGAGCAACGCAACTGGTATGTACAGGGACGCCTTAAACCGCTTGACCATCACGACCGGACAAAAGGAAGTGATAGCCTGAGCTATATGAACCACTCCCCGCCGGCACTTGGATGGTTATCTTGGGCATAGCATTTTATCAAATCACCTCACTTTTTGGGGCAACACGTGAGGAACACAAATGCGAACAAGCCTGAATGGTCCCCAGGACTATATGCGAATGAAAACTCACACCCCAGAAGTGACTCGAACCCATACTCCCAGGAACAACGCAACTGGTATGTACAGGGAAGTGGTTCATATAGCTCAGGCTATCACTTCCTTTTGTCCGGTCGTGATGGTCAAGCGGTTTAAGGCGTCCCTGTACATACCAGTTGTGTTGCTCCTGGGAGTATGGGTTCGAGTCACTTCTGGGGTGTGAGTTTTCATTCGCATATAGTCCTGGGGACCATTCAGGCTTGTTCGCATTTGTGTTCCTCACGTGTTGCCCCAAAAATGAGGTGATTTGATAAAATGCTATGCCCAAGATTACCATTCGTGTGCCGGTGGGGAAGTGGTTCAAATAGCTTCGGCTATCACTTCCTTTTGTCCGGTCGTGATGGTCAAGCGGATTAAGGCGTCCCTGTACATACCAGTTGCGTTGCTCCTGGCAGTATGGGTTCGAGTCACTTCTGGGGTGTGAGTTTTCAGTTGCATATAGTCCTGGGGACCATTCAGGCTTGTTCACATTTGTGTTCCTCACGTGTTGCCCCCAAAAATGAGGTGATTTGATAAAATGCTATGCCCAAGATTACCATTCGAGTGCTGGCGGGGAAGTGGTTCAAATAGCTTTGGCTATCACTTCCTTTTGTCCGGTCGTGATGGTCAAGCGGATTAAGGTGTCCCTGTACATACCAGTTGCGTTGCTCCTGGCAGTATGGGTTCGAGTCACTTCTAGGTTGTGAGTTTTCAGTTGCATATAGTCCTGGGGACCATTCAGGCTTGTTCACATTTGTGTTCCTCACGTGTTGCCCCAAAAATGAGGTGATTTGATAAAATGCTATGTCCAAGATTACCATTCGAGTGCCGGCGGGGAAGTGGTTCAAATAGCTTCGGCTATCACTTCCTTTTGTCCGGTCGTGATGGTCAAGCGGATTAAGGCGTCCCTGTGCATACCAGTTGCGTTGCTCCTGGCAGTATGGTTCGAGTCACTTCTGGGGTGTGAGTTTTCAGTGATATATATATATATATATATATATATATATATATATATATATATATATATATATATATATATATATATATATATATATATATATATATGTCGTACCTAGTAGCCAGAACGAACTTGTCAGCCTACTATGCAAGGCCCGATTTGCCTAATAGGCCAAGTTTTCATGAATTAATTGTTTTTCGACTACCTAACCTACCTAACCTAACCTAACCTAACTTTTTCGGCTACCTAACTTAACCTAACCTATAAAGATAGGTTAGGTTAGGTTAGGTAGGGTGGTTAGGTTCGGTCATATATCTACGTTAATTTTAACTCCAATGAAAAAAAATTGACCTCATACATAATGAAATGGGTAGCTTTATCTTTTCATAAGTAAGAAATTAGAGAAAATATATTAATTCAGGAAAACTTGGCTTATTAGCAAATCGGGGCTTGCATAGTAGGCCAAAAAGTGAGTTCTGGCTACTAGGTACGACAATATATATATATATATATATATATATATATATATATATATATATATATATATATATATATATATATATATATATATATAATATAATATAATGTTACAGTATCGACAACATTGCCGGAGTGGGGAGTAGGGATTTCTGTGCGATCTGTGGACCTGCACTCCAACTCCCTGGTACTAGGTGTGACGCAGACAACGCGATCTGACGGTGAGATAGGGTCGGTGAAAGGCTCCTGTTTCATACCTCAGTTAGTAGGTGAGGTCGATGATGTTGACCTCTGGAGGGTGGCATAACGATATCAGTGCCATCTAGGTTGTGCAGGCAATTACAATGTCAGTTCCCCGGTGGAAAGGTGTTATCCTAAGATCCCCCAGTATACTGTCTAGCTAATACGTCTTATGTTTAGAGGTGACGTATGAAAGCGATTGCGCTGAGGAAGAAGTTCATCTCGGGTAGTCCAGAACTCTTGACTTGGTTCTGTGAGAGGACAAAGTGACCGCCGTCGATAGTAGCAGTGCATTAGCTGCTGGTTTTATGCAGTGTTGTATGGTGCGATGTATCCGGGATTTGGCCAAGAAGAGTTACAAGGCGACAGTAGTGCATCTATTGAGAAGTGCTGCTAGTGTTGCTAAAGACTTCTGACAGGGTGTTAGCTACCCCTGTACTTGATTATTTGAGACCCCTGTCAGCGTGTTGCTGAAGCCCTCTGCGAGTATGTTTCTGTAGAGCGGATGTGGGGTATTGGGACATCGTGACGGTGCGGTGTGTGTACTGGCCCATGCTAAGGAAGACGAACTCGTCGGTGATTACCATTAAGTGTGGACGACGTGTACCTGGACTTAGTGGACTTGCCGGGATTTGAGTAACACTGCCGTTCTATTGAGTGTACTGAGTGAAAGCGACAGTGTAAATATGTGTAGTAATACCTAGAGAGAGATAATATATATAAATTGGTGAAGGTGTAATTGTGTATTGTTATCCCCCCTCCCCCTTTTATTCTTTGCATTACTACTTGCCACCAACGACACAAGGACAAGGAGAAACAAAAAAAAAAGTCCACAGATATGCAACAAGACTCGTTCCTGAGTTGAAGGGTTTAAGCTATGAGGAGAGACTGAGGGAACAGGACCTTGACACTGGAGGAAAAGGGACATTGGGATATGATAACAACATACGAAATACTAAGGAAAATCGTTAAGGTAGCTAAACCAGCATTGTTCAAAGCTAAGAAATAGAAAGAAAGTGGGGGCCTAACAGCTGAGTGGACAGTGCTTCGGATTCGTAGTTCTGAGGTTCCGGGTTCGATCCCCGGTAGAGGCGGGATCAAATGGGCAGAGTTTCTTGCATCCTGATGCTCCTGTTACCTAGCAGTAAATAGGGACCTGGGAGTTAGTCAGCTGCTACGGGCTGCTTCCTGGGTGTGTATGTGTGTGGAAAAAAATCAGTTGATTGATTGACAGTTGAGAGGTGGGCCCAAAGAGCCAGAGCTCAACCCCCACAATCACAACTAGGTGAGTACACACCTCACCTAGCTGCTGAAGGAATGGTCAAACAAATGGTTGTTAGAGTTTAACCCAAGCAAATGTAATGTAATGAAGATAGGCGTAGGTAGCAGGAGGCCAGATACTAGGTATCATCTGGGAAATGAAATTCTTCAAGTGTCAGAGAAAAAAAAAGACTTGGCGGTTGACATCACGCCAGACCTGTCCCCTGCAGCCCATATCAAGAGGATAACATCAGCGGCATATGCCAGGCTGGCCAACATAAGAACGGCATTCAGAAACTTGTGAAAGGAATCATTCAGAACTTTGTATACCACATATGTCAGGCCAATCCTGGAGTATGCAGCCCCAGCATGGAGTCCATATCTAGTCAAGCATAAGACCAAACTGGAAAAAGTTCAAAGGCTTGCCACTAGACTAGTACCCGAGCTGAGAGGTAAGAGCTACGAGGAGAGACTACGGGAATTAAACCTCACTTCGCTGGAAGACTGAAGAGTTAGGTGGGACATGATCACCACATTCAATGTAACGGGGGGGGGTGAAGAGTGAGTAAGTTGGATAAATGAATAGGATAAGTAGAAGAGGTAGAAGGGTAGATAGGTAGAAGTAGGAAAGTAGATAGTAGAAGTAGAAGTTGCTAGATGAAATGCTAGAAGTTGATAGTAGACGAAGAAATAGAAAATTGCTGCCACCATCCATTCTAGATCATTACATACAAGACAAAGAATGGAACTTGTCTGTATCACCATAATATACTCAAAGATGTTATCAAGAGGTATGCTCCCTCTGTATCATGTACTCATTCAAATCATGAAACCAGTAACCGCTGAGATTTTCTCATCTCACTCAAAACTCTAGGGAACGAAGTTAAAGGCAATTTACAATTATAAATTCAATTATATTTCACATGATAAGTATCATAATTTAAGCAATTCAACTAAAATGTTAATATTCAAAGTGAGTCATCATCCAAGAATTCGAGAACTATACAACTCGACTGCCCCTGCTCATCACACAACACCTGTTTAGAAAACACGACCAAGTCACCTAAATGTTCAACTCACCAAGTGTCTGAGTCTCTGTGGAATAGAGGGAGGGGGGGGGAGTCTGTAGTTGACAGAGACTCTCCCGCCCCGCCGGCTGACAGCCTATCTCACGGCTGGCCGCTGCTGGCTGTTCTGTCTTTTGCTCTGCTTCTTCTGTCCTTCTCCTCTCGAATCGATATCTCTCCGAGTATATATTTGGAGACCTAGTAGTTAACTCCGCCCACAAGTTAGATAGCCTCCGGCACTCTACCAAGCCACTCCTTAAACGTCGGCATGTTTGAAGGCTACCAGGCTCAATTATAAGATTAGCAGGAGCCAGGTGAGATTCGCATGATCTGACCTCAGTTCACTAGGTTGTCATTAACACTTAGAGGTGAGATCCAGGCCGGACAAGCTGGCGACTCTCAAATCCTTGTCTGCGACTCATGAAATATGCTTATATATTAAATATAACTAACCCCAAACACCTTTACAGTGTTACATCAAGATTCTCAAGGGAATTGATAGGGTAGATAAAGACAGGTTATTTAACACAAGGGGCACATGCACTAGGGGACACAGGTGGAAACTGAGTGCCCAAATGAGCCACAGAGATATTAGAAAGAACTTTTTTAGTGTCAGAGTGGTTGACAAATGGAATGCATTAGGAAGTGATGTGGTGGAGGACTGACTCCATACACAGTTTCAAGTGTAGATATGATAGAGCCCAATATGTTCAGGAACCTGTACACCTGTTGATTGACGGTTGAGAGGCGGGACCAAAGAGCCAGAGCTCAACCCCCACAAGCACACTTAGGTGAGTACACACTCACACGTATGTACGCACGTGCACAAATGCATGCACGCATGTGCCCAATAGGTATCTAATGGGTCTGGACGCGAGAAAGGCTGTTGGCCATCAAGAAATCTCAGCATGTGTACTGAAAGAGTGTGTAGAACCACTTTACTTGCCACTCTCCATAGTGTATAGCAGGTCACTGGAGTCGGGAGACCAACCAGAATTATGGAAGATGGCTAATGTAGTCCCAATATATAAAAGGGTGACAGACAAGAGGCACTGAACTACAGGCCAGTGTCCTTAACTTATATACCATGCAAGGTGATGGAGAAGATCGTGAGAAAAACCTATTAACAAATCTGGAGAGAAGGGACTTCGTGACAACCCATCAACATGGGTTCAGAGAGGGTAAATCTTGCTTTAAAGGCCTAATAGAATTCTACGATCAGGTGACAAAGATTAAGCAAGAAAGAGAAGGATGGGCAGACTGCATTTTCTTGAACTGTCGGAAAACTTTTGACACAGTACCCCATAAGAGGCTGTTGCATAAGCTGGAGAGACAGACAGGAGTAACTGGTAGGGCCCTCCAGTAGATGAGGCATCCTATTGCTCCTAAACATTAAGCAGCAGAAAGTTACTGTGAGGAGTGAAACCTCAGACTGGCGTTAAGTCACCAGTGGAGTCCCACAGGGCTCTGTACTCGGACCTATCCTGTTTCTGATATATGTAAATGATCTCCCAGAGGGTATAGACTCATTCCTCTCAATGTTTGTTAACGACGCCAAAATTATGAGAAGGATTAAGACAGTGGTGGACTGCTTGAGGTTCCACGAAGTCTTGAACAAGCTGCAGGAATGGTCGAACAAATGGTTGTTAAAGTAAATGTAATGAAAATAACAAATGTAATGGAGATAGGTGTAGGGAGCAGGTGACCAGATACAAGGTATCATTTGGGAGATGAAATACTTCAAGAGTCAAAGAGAGAGAGAGAGAGAGAGAGAGAGAGAGAGAGAGAGAGAGAGAGAGAGAGAGAGAGAGAGAGAGAGAGAGACCTGGGGGTTGATATCACGCCAGACCTGTCCTCTGAGGCCAATATCAAGAGGATAATATCAACGGCATATGCCCGGTTGGCCAACATAAGAACTGCCTTTAGAAACTTGTGTAAGAAATCATTCAGGGCTTTGTAGACCACATATGTCAGACCAATCCTGGAGTATGCGGCTCCAGCATGGAGTCCATATCTAGTCAAGCATGAGACTAAACTGGAAAAGGTTCAAAGGTTTGCCACCAGACTAGTACCCGAACTGAGGGGTATGAGCTACGAGGAGAGACTACGGGAATTAAACCTCTCGTCACTGAGAGAGAGAAGAGTTAGGGGGGACATGATCACCACATGCACAATTCTCAGAGAAATTGATAGGGTCATAAAGACACACTATTTAACACCAGGGGCGAAAATGAGCTATACAGACATTAGAAAGAATTTGTTCAGTGTCAGAGTAGTAGACAAATGGAATGCATTAGGCAGTGATGTGGTGGAGGCTGACTCCATACACAGTTTCAAGTGTAGATATGGTGGATCCCAGTAGGCTTAGGAACCTGTACGCCAATTGATTGACGGTTTAGAGGCGGGACCAAAGAGCCAGACCTCAACCCCCACAAGTACAAATAGGTGAGTACACACAGTGTGATTACTCTGTTTAGTGAGAGAGGAGCATCAGAGGTAGAACATTCTTAGACGACAGAGCTAGAGTGCATTAAGGGATTGTGTGAAACTCTGGGTCGGCTTGAGTGGAAGCCTCAGGAATCCTAAAGGGTGCAGTAGTACCTTAGGTTGCAATCCTTTTGACAAAGTCGTGGCCTAGTGGTCTGGGGCGTGTACCTGGGAACCCCCACCGCATAGGTTCGAATCCTCATCACGGCTCCAACGGATGTTCTCAGTGATACATCACGTTAGTGTGATTACTCCCTGTGTAGTAAGGTGAAAGGTAACAGGATAAAAGGTATGAATGGGATGAGTGTAATAATGGGATGAATGAACAATGGGATGAGGTAAGAATAAGAGGAGGGTAAGAAAAGAAAAAGAAAAGGAGTATGCTTGAGTGAGGTCACGTTTGTTAAGAAGGTTAGAGCATATACTGTACTGAAGAAGGGTAAAGGGAACAGCACATGGTCAGGATTAATATACTATTGATTGGTCTTCTAATAAAATAATGTTTCCTGCCTCTACTGTACACAACAGACGCCGCCTTGTCTCCTCGGCTCTGACACACAACCTTCCCAACATGAGCCCGAGTCCTGGCTTTGTTACTCTTGACTCTTCCTTTTCACAGTACATACGTGGGCGTGGAGGCTGGGATTGGCTGGTGTGAACTTGTAGGTATTGTCGGCAGGTGGGCGTGGCTGGTGGGCGTGGCTGTGGGCGTGGCTGGTGGGCGTGATGTGGTCGAGACGACCCAACAAGACTCTTGGTGTCTCAATAAAGAGTGTGCAACTCCTGTTCATTTGTCTGCGATGCGGGAAGCTGAGAGGCGCTTGAGGGAGGGAAAATAGCGTAGGAGGAGGGAAAGGAGGGAGGGATGAGGAGGTAGAGGGGGGGAGGGGAGGAGGGGTAGTGGAGGGGGAGGGAGGGTAAGGAGGGAGTAGGGAGGGAGGGAAGGAAGGAAGGAAAGGGAGAACGTGATAGAGGGGAAGGCAGGGTTAAGATTGAGGGAAAAACAGAAGGGGGAAGGTTGGAATGAGGTCCGCAAACGACAGACACAAATGCATTCGAAAATATAGAGGGGAGGGTTGAAAATATGTAAAGTAAATCAAGAAGCTGGCAAGAGAGAGAGAGAGAGAGATAAAGTTTTTTAAGAGAGAGAGAGAGAGGATGAGGAGGAGAGGGGGGGATGAGGAATTAATATAATACATAGGTATAATATCGGATGATCTAAATAAAATTAGATATTTCGAACACGAGATTTGTTAATATCGAAATAATAAATGTAAGAACACTTCCCCTGATCTAAGAATGGTAAGTTTTAGTGGTGTGGTACGTAAATGCGTCATGATGGTACGTCATGGCACAGGTGGTAGCGCTTTGCGTCATTGCGTAGGTGATTCGTCATTGCGTCATGTCGCAGAAGGTAGGTTATTGCATTATGTGCGGAAGGGGGGTGGTACGTCATGGTGTGGGTGATGCGTCATCGCGTCATTGCTTAGGTGATAGAAAAGGTCAGTGATTCACTGAGCAGATGGTAATATTGCGTCATGGTGTTGGTGGACATCATTGTGTAACGAAGTTGATGATGTTGTTGCCTCTTGTTTGAGCTGAAACGTCACTGTAGCACGACGTGTGTGGTACGTCATTGCGTCATGTCGTAGGTGCAACAGGATCTGGGAGAGAACTCTAATCAACATCAGAGGCCCGAGACTTTTCAACAGCCGCTTCCACTACATATAAGGGGCCGACCACTCACAGTGTTCAAGAGAGAACTTGATACACATATCTAAGGATACCTAATCAACTAGGCTGTGACTCATACGTCAGGATGCGAGCAGCCGCGTTCAACAACCTTGTTGACCAGTCCACAACCAGGAGGCCTGGTCGTGGAACGGGCCGCGGGGACGCTAAGCCCGAATCTCATAGAAGGTAATCTCAAGGTAGGTGTATTCGACATTGCTGTCATTGGCGTAAGTGATTCATTGTGGCATGGTGGTTTCAATCAGAACGTCGCTGCAACCTGACACAAGCGATTCATCATACTGCATCATGGTATAGGTGAGGCGGCATTGTTT
>WNGS01001263.1:41857-56854 GCA_020271785.1 Procambarus virginalis | reverse complement strand
TGTGTGTATTACCTAGTAGTGCTTGCGGGGGTTGAGATTTGCTCTTTCGGCCCGCCTCTCAACTGTCAATCAACTGTTACTAAATACTATTATTTTTTTTCCTCACACACACCACCCTGGAAGCAGCTCCGCAACAGCTGACTACTCCCAGGTACCTTTTTACTGCTAGGTAACAGGGACATTCAGGGTGAAAGAAACTTTGCCTATTTGTTTCTGTCTGGTCCGGGAATCGAATCCGGGCCACAGACTTACGAGTCCTGCGCACTGTCCACTTAGCTACCAGACTCCCCATGTCTGGTTGCGGCGCGCGCGTGTGTGTGTGTGTGTGTGTGTGGTGTGTGGTGTGTGTGTGTGTGTGGTGTGTGTGTGTGTATACTTACCTATTTGTACTTACCTATTTGTGCTTGCAGGATCGAGCATTGACTCTTGGATCCCGCCTTTCCAGCTATCGGCTGTTTACAGCAATGACTCCTGTCCCATTTCCCTATCATACCTAGTCTTAAAAGTATGAATAGTATTTGCTTCCACAACCTGTTCCCCAAGTGCATTCCATTTTTCCACTACTCTCACGCTAAAAGAAAACTTCCTAACATCTCTGTGACTCATCTGAGTTTCCAGTTTCCACCCATGTCCCCTCGTTCTGTTATTATTACGTGTGAACATTTCATCTATTTCCACTTTGTCAATTCCCCTGAGTATTTTATATGTCCCTATCATATCTCCTCTCTCCCTTCTTTTCTCTAGTGTCGTAAGGTTCAGTTCCTTCAGTCGCTCTTCATATCCCTTCCCTCGTAACTCTGGGACAAGCCTCGTCGCAAACCTCTGAACCTTCTCCAGTTTCCTTATGTGTTTCTTCAGGTGGGGGCTCCATGATGGCGCGGCATACTCTAAGACGGGTCTCACGTATGCAGTGTAAAGCGCCCTAAAAGCCTCCTCATTTAGGTTTCTGAATGAAGTTCTAATTTTCGCCAGTGTAGAGTACGCTGCTGTCGTTATCCTATTTATATGTGCCTCAGGAGTTAGATTAGGTGTCACATCCACTCCCAGATCTCTTTCTCGAATCGTTACAGGTAGGCTGTTCCCCTTCATTGTGTACTGTCCCTTTGGTCTCCTATCACCTGATCCCATTTCCATAACTTTACATTTACTGGTGTTAAAGCAGTAAATGTGTGTGTGTGTGTGTGTGTGTGTGTGTGTGTGTGTGTGTGTGTGTGTGTGTGGTGTGTGTGTGTGTGTGTGTGTGTGTGTGTGTGTGTCAGATATTTGAGGCAGCGAGTGGAGAGAGCCCTCGAGGACGTCTTCAGGTGTATACCTGTATGGGGTCGATGGTATGGAGAAAGCTTATGCTGGGCTCAATAGTCTCGGGAGTTTACATCTGGTCGAATGGTAACTACCCCCCCCCCTCCACTCACCTCCACCTTCCCCGCCACACTCACCATTCAATGGTTTATGGTGCTCGTGCAGGAGAGCGTGTGTGAGTCAATAGTGTCATCGGTAGTTTCAATCATATAAGAGCATTGGGCTATGGTTATTCAGTGTGTAAATGTCGTGTACTCATGGCTCTTGAGTGTACATGTGGTACTCATGGCTCTTGAGTGTACATGTGGTACTCATGACTCTTCAGTGTACATGTGGTACTCATGGCTCTTCAGTGTACATGTGGTACTCATGGCTCTTCAGTGTACATGTGGTACTCATGGCTCTTGAGTGTACATGTGGTACTCATGGCTCTTCAGTGTACATGTGGTACTCATGGCTCTTGAGTGTACATGTGGTACTCATGGCTCTTGAGTGTACATGTGGTACTCATGGCTCTTGAGTGTACATGTGGTACTCATGGCTCTTGAGTGTACATGTGGTACTCATGGCTCTTGAGTGTACATGTGGTACTCATGGCTCTTGAGTGTACATGTGGTACTCATGGCTCTTGAGTGTACATGTGGTACTCATGGCTCTTGAGTGTACATGTGGTACTCATGGCTCTTGAGTGTACATGTGGTACTCATGGCTCTTGAGTGTACATGTGGTACTCATGGCTCTTCAGTGTACATGTGGTACTCATGGCTCTTGAGTGTACATGTGGTACTCATGGCTCTTCAGTGTACATGTGGTACTCATGGCTCTTCAGTGTACATGTGGTACTCATGGCTCTTCAGTGTACATGTGGTACTCATGGCTCTTCAGTGTACATGTTGTACTCATGGCTCTTCAGTATACATGTGGTACTCATGGCTCTTCAGTGTACATGTGGTACTCATGGCTCTTCAGTGTACATGTGGTACTCATGGCTCTTCAGTGTACATGTCGTACTCATGGCTCTTCAGTGTACATGTGGTACTCATGGCTCTTCAGTGTACATGTCGTACTCATGGCTCTTCCAGCTATTAAGAACAACTTACAGCCAAGTTAGTATATAATACGAAACGGTTAGGAAATGTTTGGAAGTGTGCCACAGATGTTATGATGGGAGACCCAAAGACCTATACATAGGCACTCATTTTATGGACCTGGCGAACAACACCAAACACTGAAATCAAGGTGAGAACTTATCTCACTACTGATTACGAGGCACAGATCGGCACAGATCCTTACACAGGCTGTAAGACTGAGGCGCTGGGTATCCGTAGGACACTGAGCCCTTGTAACACATGTAAAGTGTTTAAGGTATACTCAAGAGTAAGTAAGATTAGTTCAGATGGTCGACCAACCACCTCACTCGCCCCTCAACAATACAGGCCCACGGTTCTCACTGTATGTAAAGTTACCTTCCTCTAATCTCCAGGCATTGATTGGTCAAGCCTTAAATTAACATTAGCGAACTTTTCAGTATGCTTAGATTGTTGTATATAAATTCCGGAGCCACTCTGTATAGTCCACCCACTTGGACTAGCGACGGACTCGCTTCTTGCTGGTATACCCTGAATTCCTTCACTCCGTCCTGTCCCCGATCCTTTTTTTGTTATCCTTGTCCTCATATCCCTTCCAAGTGTTGTATACTTATACTGGCTTAGCGCTTTCTCCCGATAATTACCTGTAATCACAGTAGCACTCCATTATAACACAGTCGACGTCAACTGTGGTCTACGGTGGAGCAACACTCCTCTCACAGTGACCCTGAGATCATCAACTACTTCCCGGTTACTTCTCTTAACGCTGCAAGAAAGTCACTTAACTTGTTCACCCTAAAATAGACAGTGTAAGTGTTGTAATGTTCGGAATTGAGACTGCGCCTTCAAGATGCTGTGATGACTTGGTATTGAAATGGTTTGTGTCGGACTACTCCTTGCTGGCGGTGTCAGAGTAGTTGCTCCTAGAGCAACTAGTTCATATTGTATATTAAGAAGTATATACTTCTTTATACATTGTATAAAGAAGCCTTGTGCTTCTTTATGCTCATCTCAGCCAGAGGACGAGTCTTTCAGTGAGAATAATTATAAGAATCGTTCGGCCGTCACTTTGGTCTCGCTCTGGGGATCACCATAACTGGAATATCTGTCAGCGATCAGTTCGAGATCAAAATTTATTTAAATATAGTCAGCATTAGTGCCCAGCTACGAGTATCAATGAGACAAAGTTAGGAAAGGAAATCAGGTTCGGTAAATAGCAGGTTGTTCCGTAAGCTGTAGGATTATTTACTCGCATTAAACAAATTGGGATGATGTTACGCTTCTCAGCACTCAGTAGCCGAAGAGAAGACAGTTTCCTCGGAGGCCTTCAATGCCCCATGAACAAACTGAGGCTGAGGAAGGAAGCAGCGGTCGAAGAAATGTTGGTATAATTTATTATGTAGTCTCAGTCACGCCACTAGAGACTTTATGGATATCTAGAAGCACGCTCTGTCCTGAAGTGTGCTTGAAGATATCCATAAAGGCACCCTGACAGACACCTCCAGGAGAGGACCTGGAGGTACATATCAGGGCCCAGGGCAGGTATCACAGAGAAACTTTCATATGGAATACTAACTAATAGAGCTCCAGTAATATTTGTAACATTATAAAGCGTATTAGTTTGCACTTCAGGTATGACATCAAGTTAAACAGCCAGCAGAGAATGATGAAACGAGCCCCTTATATATAATATTATCAGTAATGGTGAGGAAATAATGAAGGTATTCGTCATGATAACAGGGTCATCGATAGGCAGATAAGAGGAGCTCAAGTTCCCATCAGCGCTCTATATCACCGAGGTCACAGAAGCCTGACAGATATTATCCTGCTTCTTGATTTCAAGTTTACAGTGCCAGATGTGTGCAATTCCGTGTGCAGAACAAGAGCTATGCAACATTATGCATACTTACATATGTACATTGCTGTGTGTAGAGTTGTTTAATATAATAGACGTCTTCAAGAGAAAACTAGATAGTTTTCTTCAAGGAGTGCTGGACCAACCGGGCTGTGGTGGGTATGTGGGCCTGCGGGCCGGTCCAAGTATCAGTCTGGTGGACCAAACTCTCACAAACCAAGCCTGGCCACGGGCCGGGCTCGGGACCTAGAAGAACTCTCAAAACTCCATCAAGCAGGCATCAAGCAGGTATAATGCCTCTGTTTCCGAGAGTAATTCGCTAGTATCCAGCTACGGGTATCCGAGTTAACTATGGCTTTATGGTATCATAAAGGCAGGCCTGTCGCAACAAACATGTCACTTATTCTAAAGATACAGCTGATGAGCCTCGTGTTGAACTCATAGAGATCGACACGAGGAGTTGAACTATTGGTGTCCGACATTTGTGTATAATGGGGGCATCAGTTCCAAATATGTCAAAAATATGCAATAAATGAAAACTAATTCGATTTCAATCAAACTTTTTTGACGAGTTGTATATGAAAAGGTTTCATCTGGTCCAAGTCTCAGCATCGTAGCATAAATAGGGAGAAAACAATATTTTATTATGTGTCAAAATTTTTCCAAAATGGTCAAAAATTAATTAACATCAAACATAAGTGTCAACTGAAATTATGTCTATGACTCTTAGCTATCACAATAGCATATATTAAAAAAATAATAAGTTTTATCCAAAAAAATTAAGTTAAAAAAATATATATTTTTTTGTTTTTCATTTTATTTTTCTTATTTGTTTATCGGACGATTTGCATGAAACTTATACACGTGACTGCACATAAGCCTATCTGTAAGGGTGCCAAGTTTGGAGGAAATTGGTTGATGTCAACCTCAGCCACAGATGGCAGCACCTTAGACTTCAATTTTTAATGATTTATTTTTCAAGTAACATAAACGGAATTGCTACTCTTTCATTTTTTAATTTACATGAAACTTACACCTTATATGTAAAGTTTATGTCTCTGAAATCTTATGCCAGCATTTTTTCTTCAGTTCATTTATTGATTTTATAATAACAATAATCATGATATATTTGCTTTTTTTTTGGGGGGGGGGGGGGGACTTTAACTATTTGTATTAGTAAAACTAAACATATTTTGGAAAATCCGCGGCAACAGATCCTTTATCATTGGGACTTGATAATCATGAATTACTTGAATTACTTGACTTGACTTGAATTACAATTTCTAATGTGTCAGAAAAGTGTCATAGAATGATTATACCTGAAACTTGTGGTTGTAGGAACTTACTGAAAATGTGTAATATTCGTTGAAAAAAATCTCTCTTTCTATTTAGGCTGCAGTACTGAAGCTTGGAACAATTGCAGCCCTATTCATATAAATGAAAAATAAATGAAAAATAACTAGTCAACAAAGATTTATTGACATTGAACAAAGTTGAAAAACTAACTCATGCACCCGTAAGGTGATCTTACACTTTATTTACTAGTTGACTTAGTTATGTGTTTGGATTGTTGACACTTTGGTGTTTTTTTGTGGTTGATTGTTGTTTTTAATTTAATTACATTTGTCCATTGACAGGTAGACCGCGATGGAAGGAGTAGGAGCGGCCAGCGTGGCACAACACAACGGTTAGTACCAGCAACTCTTTTTCAACTTTCAATCCCAATCTACTGTTCTCAATGTTTTGTCAGCGGGACGCTTAAGGTGAGCTGCCTTATCTTATATGATACCTTGTGAGCTGATATCAGCTCATTTAAGAGCTGATATCGGATAGTTTACATAGGCCAAGCTAAGTTTTGTCCATTAGTTAATACCTTAATTCCAACGTGTGGGATCGAGTTCTATGTTGACCGAAATGAGCTTAAACTACACACTTGATCTCCGCTGCACGGGGTCAAATGTCATTATAGATTTGTAACACCTTCGCTCACTGTAACATAAATTGATATATACAAATAATGGAAATCTATTTACATTTCCACAGTGAAGTATATTATTGTCAGTTCATTGTGGTGTTCATTATTACCAGTTCATTGTGATGTTCATTATTACCAGTTCATTGTGGTGTTCATTATTACCAGTTCATTGTGATGTTCATTATTACCAGTTCATTGTGATGTTCATTATTACCAGTTCATTGTGATGTTCATTATTACCAGTTCATTGTGATGTTCATTATTACCAGTTCATTGTGATGTTCATTATTACCAGTTCATTGTGATGTTCACAATTTCTGACCACATATATTTCAAATATTGTGACGGCTCGTGTGCTCATTGCCATTCCGGAAACATCTACAACATTAAAAAATAAATACAATGAATAGGAGCTTATCGAGTTGAAAATACAATCAGCTCAATGAAAAGGAGGTACAATCAATCAGTAGGTAATTGAGATGGAGACGGGGAGCTTAGTGGATTGTGGAAATGCTTAAATTGGAACATTTGTCCTTGAGAGGGTTTGTACAATTAGTTGTCGGATATAGTTAAGGTGATGGTGAAGATGCTTCTGAGGACGATGATAGTGAAAATAGTACCGTGACGGTGATGATGACGACACCACTGAGGACGATGATAGCGGCATCTCATAACGACAACACTGTGTTGAAGACATCTGCAGCGCTTACGGGGCATCAACACTTAGACAATCCCGGCCCAAAAAGGAGAAAATCCCGGCCCAAAAGGAGAAAAATAGAAAGCAACAGAAGAATCCATGGTTTAATCAGGAATGTAAGGTAGCGAAGTAAATGAGTACAAGAACATGGAGTAACTACAGGAACAGCAGAACACCAGAGAGCAGGGAGGGGTGCCAGAGGCCCAGGAATGAGTACCTCAGAGAGTGAGGAGAGAAGCAGAGAGACAGTATGAAAATGACATCGCGAGTAAAGCCAAGACCCAACCAAAGCTGCTCCACAGCCACATCAGGGGAGAAACAGCAGTGAAGGAACAAATGATGAAACTGAGAAAAGGGGAAAACAGATACACAGAGAATGACAAGGAGGTGTGTGAAGAACTCAAATAGAGATTCCAGGAGGTCTTCACAATAGAACAATGAGAAGCCATGTACTAAATAAGGAGGTGGCAAACCAAGCAATCTTGGAGGAATTTGACCTCACCAGAGATGAGGTCAAAAGGAATCTGTTGGAGCTGAATGTGACAATGGTTGTTGGGTCTGACAGAATTTCACCGTGGATACTAAAAGAGGGTGCAGAAGCACTAAGGGTGCGACTCCATTGTGTATAACAGGTCACTGGAAACAGGAGACCTACCGGAAAGCTGGAAGACAGCTAATGTAGTCCCAATATACAAAAAGTGTGACAGACAAGAGGCACTGAACTACAGGCCAGTTTCTCTAATTTTTATACCATGCAAGGTGATGGAGAAGATCGCGAGGAAAAGCCTCGTAGAACATCTGGAGGGAAATAGCTTTCTAACACATCACCAGCAAGGATTCAGAGATGGAAATCGTGCCTCGCAGACTTAATAGAATTCTATGACCAAGCAACAAAAATTAGGCAAAAAAGAGAAGGGTGGGTAGACTGCATTTTCTTGAACTGTCAGAAAGCTTTTGACACAGTTCCCCGTAAAAGGCTGTTACAAAAGTTGGAGTAACATGCAGGAGTAAAAGGTAAGGTGCTCCAGTGGACAAGGGAGTGTCTAAGCTAGAGGAAACAGCGAGTAACTGTGAAGGAGGAGATAGCAGAATGGCGAGATGTCACCTGCGGAGTCCTACAGGGCTCTGTTCTTGGACTCATCCTGTTTCTAATATATGTAAACGATCTTCCAGAGGGTATAGACTCATTCCTCTCAATGTTTGCTGATGATGCCAAAATTATGAGAAGAATAAAGACAGATAAAGATAGACAGAGACTACAGGATGACCTGGACAAACTGGTGGAATACTAAATAGAAAATGACTACTAAAGTTCAACTCAGGAAAGTGTAAAGAAATGAAATTAGGCGAAGGGAGCAGGAGGCTGAACACAAGGTACCATCTGGGAGGTGAAATCCTGCAAGAGTCAAATAGAGAGAAATATCTGGGGGTTGATATCACACCGAACCTGTCCCCAGAGGATCACATCAAAAGGATATCATCAGCAGCATATGCTAGATTGGCCAAGATAAGAATTTCCTTTAGAAACTTGTGTAAGGAATCGTTCAGGACCTTGTATACCACTTATATCAGACCAATCCTGGAATATGCAGCTCCAACTTGGAGTCTATACCAAGTTAAACACAAGATAAAGTTAGTAGAAGATTCAGAGGTATGCCACCAGACTAGTCCCAGAACTGAGAGGGATGAGCTACGAGGAAAGACTAAGAGAGCTAAACTTCACGTCTCTGGAAGACAGAAGAGTAAGGGGAAACATGATTACAACCTACAAAATTCTCAGGGGAATTGACAGGGTGGATAAAGACAAACTATTTGGCACGGGTGGAACACGAACAAGGGGACACAGGTGGAAACTGAGGACCCAAATGAACCACAGGGACGTTAGAAAGAATTTATTCAGTGTCAAGAGGAGTTAACAAATGGAATGCATTAGGCAGTGATGTGGTTACCTTGAGGTTACCTTGAGGTGCTTCCGCGGCTTAGCGTCCCCGCGGCCCGGTCGTCGACCAGGCCTCCTGGTTGCTGGACTGATCAACCAGGCTGGTGGAGGCTCCATAGACAGTTTCAAATGTAGATTTGATAGAGCCCAATAGGCTTAAGAATCTATGCACCAGATGATTGAAATTTGAGAGGCGGGACCAAAGAGCCAAAGCTCAACCCCCGCAAGCATAACTAGGTGAGTACTAACATGAATAAACGTAGTTTTTATCCAGGTGTGAGTCGTAGTTGTCTGGGCTCCCACATCCCATATTGGTAAATTGCTCCACACACACTTATGTTTACATGCTGAGAATAATAGTTATTCTTAGTGTTTGGTTTCTTATTTGTGTGTGTGTGTGTGTGTGTGTGTGTGTGTGTGTGTGTGTGTGTGTGTGTGTGTGTGTGTGTGTGTGTACTCACCTAGTTGTGTTTGCGGGGGTTGAGCTCTGGCTCTTTGGTCCCGCCTCTCAACCGTCAATCAACAGGTGTACAGATTCCTGAGCCTATTGGGCTCTATCATATCTACACTTGAAACTGTGTATGGAGTCAGCCTCCACCACATCACTTCCTAATGCATTCCATTTGTCAACCACTCTGACACTAAAAAAGTTCTTTCTAATATCTCTGTGGCTCATTTGGGCACTCAGTTTCCACCTGTGTCTCCTAGTGCGTGTGCCCCTTGTGTTAAATAGCCTGTCTTTATCAACCCTGTCGATTCCCTTGAGAATCTTGAATGTGGTGATCATGTCCCCCCTAACTCTTCTGTCTTCCAACGAAGTGAGGTTCAATTCCTGTAGCCTCTCCTCGTAGCTCATACCTCTCAGCTCGGGTACTAGTCTGGTGGCAAACCTTTGAACCTTTTCCAGTTTAGTCTTATGCTTGACTAGATAGGGACTCCATGCTGGAGCCGCATATTCCAGGATTGGTCTGACATGTGTGGTATATAATGTTCTGAAAGATTCCTTACACAAGTTTCTAAAGGCCGTTCTTATGTTAGCCAACCTGGCATATGCTGCTGATGTTATCCTCTTGATATGAGCTTCAGGGGACAGGTCTGGCGTGATATCAACCCCCAGGTCTTTCTCTCTCTCTGACTCTTGAAGTATTTCATCTCCCAAATGATACCTTGTATCTGGTCTCCTGCTTCCTACCCCTATCTTATTACGCAAGATTGTGCATAAGACTCGTTTGTGTGTGTGTGTATTGTTTTGATCGACGTCTTGAGGTTATCTTGAGATAATTTCGGGGCTTTTAGTGTCCCCGCGGCCCGGTCCTCGACCAGGCCTCCACCCCCAGGAAGCAACCCGTGACAGCTGACTAACACCCAGGTACCTATTTTACTGCTAGGTAACAGGGGCATAGGGTGAAAGAAACTCTGCCCATTGTTTCTCGCCGGCGCCTGGGATCGAACCCAGGACCACAGAATCACAAGTCCAGCGTGCTGTCCGCTCGGCCGACCGGCTCCCGGCTCCTTCCTCCGTCTAATAACAGTCCTTTCCGTCCTCAAGAGTCATTTGTCCCCACCTAGGAAGGTCACATACGGGACAAACTGTAATTTATGTTAAAAGAAAAACGAGTCTTATGCACAATCTTGCGTTATATTTGGCTGTAAAGGGGTAAATTGTGGCAAATTGGAAAAGAAAATGGCGCCCCAGCGACGCATCCGGGATTTGATGGAATAGAGCGACACATGTCTCAGGCTCACACAACGAGAAAGGTGAGTGTGGTAGCTCAGGTGCTCAGCCAATCAGCAACGAGCTCTCTGTGACATCGGCGAGCACCAAGCTGAACCCAGGGAGCGAAGACCTGCTCATTGTTCAGCCAGACTCTGGGCGGGGAGGTTGTGTCCTTGGCGCTCTATCGGTAATTCGTTAAATTGGGATCTTAAGTGATGTGTTCAGCCCAGAGGAGAGGCAACAGGACTCTGACCACACCTGAGACGCATAGGGGATATTTTGGAAGAAAGTATTGTCGTCGAAGGGACCAGCTGAGAGTGCAAGGAACTCAACAGTATGCCGGGTTCATTGAGGGGAGAGTTGTGAGTACCCACATTGACCTAGGTAAGTCACTGTGAACTGTCGAAGCCTGGTGGCAGTCCCGATTAGAGTGTCGGAGATAGTTACGATCCGGCATATTAATCCACAAGGAGTAGCCGTCGAAGAGGCTGGTGGCCGCTTTAACGACCCGGTGTCTAGATCGTGTCTTCACCAGTCGTTGAAGAGGCTGGTGAAGATACGATCAAGGTCACAGTAAATAAGTGCTCCTTCGATTTTTGCCAATGAAGAGGCAAATGAAATTGTAACTGCGACCCTAAAAGGGAGTGTTTCATTTAACTGTGCCAACGAAGAGGTTGTTGACATTCGAGTATCGATATCAGCCAACCCTGTGGTAACCAGTGAAGTGAGCGAGTAAAGCAGAAATTAGTATCGTTGGCTTGCTTATCAAAGACCGTGAATATAATAAACAGACTGTGACGGCGCACAGTATTATACTGACTCAGCTGGTGAAGTCGGCCACTGTAACATGCTATCCATGGTAGTGAATCAATGCACTGGGCATTGATCTAAGGCTGTCAGGAGAGGGTACATCTCGCCGAGCAACGAGTGTCGGGGAAGATTCAATGTTGTAGGCAGCGTTGGACGCCCCCCAGAACGCGTCCCTCTAGTGCACCAAAAAAGGGGCAGAGGCTCCGAGATTATCAGCAAAGAAACTAGTGGAGGATCGGCGCCACGTTTGTGATATCTCAGGAGAGAAGAGGAGGAACGAGGATACGTGTGACGCCAGGGAACACTCGAGGATACGTGTGACGCCAGGGAACACCCGAGGATATGTGTGACGCCAGGGAACACCCGAGGATATGTGTGACGCCAGGGAACACTCGAGGATACGTGTGACGCCAGGGAACACCCGAGGATATGTGTGACGCCAGGGAACACCCGAGGATATGCGTGACGCCAGGGAACACCCGAGGATATGTGTGACGCCAGGGAACACCCGAGGATATGTGTGACGCCAGGGAACACCCGAGGATACGTGTGACGCCAGGGAACACCCGAGGATACGTGTTACGCCAGGGAACACCCGAGGATACGTGTGACGCCAGGGAACACCCGAGGATATGTGTGACGCCAGGGAACACCCGAGGATACGTGTGACGCCAGGGAACACCCGAGGATACGTGTGACGCCAGGGAACACCCGAGGATACGTGTGACGCCAGGGAACACCCGAGGATACGTGTGACGCCAGGGAACACCCGAGGATACGTGTGACGCCAGGGAACACCCGAGGATACGTGTGACGCCAGGGAACACCCGAGGATACATGTGACGCCAGGGAACACCCGAGGATACATGTGACGCCAGGGAACACCCGAGGATATGGTGACGCCAGGGAACACCCGAGGATACATGTGACGCCAGGGAACACCCGAGGATACATGTGACGCCAGGGAACACCCGAGGATACGTATGACGCCAGGGAACACCCGAGGATATGTGTGACGCCAGGAAAACACCCGAGGATACATGTGACGCCAGGAAACACCGAGGATACATGTGACGCCAGGGAACACCCGAGGATATGTGTGACGCCAAGGAACACCCGAGGATACATGTGACGCCAAGGAACACCCGAGGATACATGTGACGCCAGGAAACACCCGAGGATACATGTGACGCCAGGAAACACCCGAGGATATGTGTGACGCAAGGAAACACCCGAGGATACATGTGACGCCAGGGAACACCCGAGGATACATGTGACGCCAGGAAACATCCGAGGATACATGTGACGCCAAGAAACACCCGAGGATACATGTGACGCCAGGGAAACACCCGAGGATACATGTGACGCCAGGAAACATCCGAGGATACATGTGACGCCAAGAAACACCCGAGGATACATGTGACGCCAGGAAACACCCGAGGATACATGTGACGCCAAGAAACATCCGAGGATACATGTGACGCCAGGAAACACCCGAGGATACATGTGACGCCAGGAAACACCCGAGGATACATGTGACGCCAGGAAAACACCGAGGATACATGTGACGCCAGGGAACACCCGAGGATACATGTGACGCCAGGAAACACCCGAGGATACATGTGACGCCAGGGAACACCCGAGGATACATGTGACGCCAGGAAACACCCGAGGATACATGTGACGCCAGGGAACACCCGAGGATATGTGTGACGCCAGGAAACACCCGAGGATACATGTGACGCCAGGAACACCGAGGATACATGTGACGCCAGGAAACACCCGAGGATACATGTGACGCCAGGAAACACCCGAGGATACATGTGACGCCAGGGAACACCCGAGGATATGTGTGACGCCAGGGAACACCCGAGGATACATGTGACGCCAGGGAACACCCGAGGATACATGTGACGCCAGGGAACACCCGAGGATATGTGTGACGCCAGGGAACACCCGAGGATACATGTGACGCCAGGAAACACCCGAGGATACATGTGACGCCAGGAAACACCCGAGGATACATGTGACGCCAGGGAACACCCTACGACGTGGTGACGGGACTCGCGTAAGCTGGCGACACACGGGAGCTTCAGGCCACTGAAGATATCACTTATTCTAGCCAAGTAATCTGCCCTTCCGTCCCCTTTCCCCTCTTGTCGAGTAGGAGTTCCCAAGGGAACTTATATAGGAATTTTACTATTATATACATGGGTATTCATGTGACAGGATATATCGAAACTATACATGTAAATGATTAGGGTAATTATATGTTAAAGTGCTTGAGTCGTTTAATATTTTAGCATGAGTAAGACATAAGTTTTTCTTGAAGGATCAGTATCATCAGTGGATACTTAACAGTCTTGACTAAGATTGGGTTTAAGTTCGATTATTTTATTGTAACTATATCTGAGTGTTATAGCTTTGTTATTTCATAATTATTATTCATTATTTGTCATTATATAGTCATTATTTGTTTTTTGTATTTCATTTATTAGTAAATGTTTTTTGTTATAAATTGTAAACGCTATTACACACAAATCACAATTGTGTGATGCATCAAATGAACAAATCCACAAGGCCCGTGACGAGGGTTCGAACCTGCGTCCGGGAGCATCCCAGACGCTGACGTCCGGGAGCTCAGTCGATTAAGGCAGCGTCTGGCATTAAGGCAGCATCCCAGTCCCAGCGTCTGGGATACTCTCGAACGCAGGTTCGAATCCTCGTCACGGCCTTGTGGATTTGTTCTTGTAAACGCTATGTTTACGTGAACCTTTAATGCGGTTATGATATATCTTAAATATGTGAAAGTCTGATTTTGCATATACTCAGTGGATAGTATATTCAAATACTAGCCACTGGGTACAGGAAGAAAATGAAATCAGGGAACGCAGCTTCATGTTGGAGAGGACTACTAAAGAGTGTGTCGAGCACTGAAGAGTGTCGACATTCACAGAAATAGCCGGGTGACCAGGTGTCCGAGGTTGACACCTCCCGCTCTATCTCCCATCCTCGCTAGAGATAGTAGCCTAGTGAGTCCTAGTAGCCTGGGGCCAGATTCACGAAGCAGTTACGCAAGTACTTACGAACGTGTACATCTTTCCTCACTCTTTGATTACATTTATTAAACAGTTTACAAGCATGAAAACTGCCAATCAACTGTTGTTATTGTTATAAACAGCCTCCTGGTGCTTCGGAGTTCATTAACTGTTAATAATTGTAAACAAACCCGCCAAAGAGTGAGAAAAGATGTACAGGTTCGTAAGTGCTTGCGTAATGCTTGGTGAATCTGGCTCCTGGTGAGTCCTCCTAGTAGCCTAGTGCGGCGCTGCCGAGGTCCCTGCTGGTGCACACGGGGATCAAGGTCGACTTCACCACGAGAGGAGTACAGGGTCGGTAATAAGTATACTATAGAGGGAGCAGTGATGGATTGTCACACATGTACCTCAACTAGGTACTGCTATTTTTCCCCGTGTGTGTGATGAAATATATGTAGTAAAGTAGATACGAAGAAAATTAGGTTGGCAGTTAGTACATTAGACAACCGACTGTTGGAAAGGCGGGGCCCAAGAGCTAACAGCTGGATCCTGCAGGTACAAATAGTGAATACTGTCAAG
>WNGS01001262.1:7399-22176 GCA_020271785.1 Procambarus virginalis | reverse complement strand
TTCAATTAACATCGACAGTGAAGAACTACATAAGAAATATAGAGAAAAATCTGTGTTAGGAATTATTAATCTTACCTCTTCGGTCATATTCAACCACAATGTTTACAAGAAAGACTGCTACCATATATATAATATATATATATTTTTGTTTTTTCTTAAACCTTAGAAGGGTACCACCTCTGGTGCAGTGTAGGGACCCATAGCCTCGGAGAAGAAAATAAAGAGTACTCAGAGAAGACCTTGTGGATCCTCACTGAACACTTTGATATTTTCTTCTCCTACCACCCCTATTCTTTTGGTATGTGTGTATATTTATCTAACTTTATTTGAAAATGTCATTACACAAAAAAGTTACAGTATTGATTACATGCAGGGTACAAGCCTGCTTGTCACAAGTTGAAAAGCTCCTCCAGCTCCTCAGATGGCGGGCAGGAACCATGGATGCAGTGAGCATTTCCTCTCTGGATTGCCACACTGAGGCGCTGAAAAGAAAACTGGCAGCTCTAGGGTCTCTAGTTGTTTCGATTAGCTTAGACCCCAACTCCTTCAAAAAGCTAGCAGCACTTTTACCCCAGGCACCAAGTGTCTCTGAGGCAATGGGACAAAATTGTAGTGGTGCTCAAGGTCTCTGTATTTACGTGACTTGGCCGCTTCCCGGTGATTGGCAGCTCCTCCTGCTTGAGTAGCACTGAAGTCAACATAGGTATTGGCTAAAGTTGAGACGCAAGTGTAGTCCCACACCAACTGTCTACCATTCTTCCAGGGGTTCACCGTGATTCCATCTGGGCGACCGACAGGCTCATTAGAGTTGTGGGACATTAGGTACCGGGGCTCTCTCTCTGCTGGACAGCCGGCTGTGGTAAGGCTTCTCTTAATAATGTCATTGACCTCGCCGTGTCTTGCATGCCATCCTCCTGTCCTTTGGCAGAGAAGGCCATGCCGTCCGTACCTGTCGGCCTCTGCCTCGCCGCAAATACACCTGTATTCGGTGTGGATTGGGGCAGCGAGACGGAGAGCCACGGCAATTCGGAGGGCCTGCGGTGTGAGACGAGTGCCGGTTGCTGACATTGGGATTGCTAATAGGAAATCACCTGCATGGGGAGCTGCTACTGCTCTAAGTCGGGCAGTGTCATGTGGTGTTGTCGCAGCTTCTAGCAAAGTCGCAGCTTCTTGGTCGGCAATGGGGCGATCCCAGCTGGATTGCTTATGGGCTTCAGAAGGCAGTGGTTGGGGTGCTGGTCCTGCGAGAGAGACCCATTTGGTTGTGCAGTCTGTGAAGCTGGGATCATGTACCCCTGCCTGTTGAACTAGGTGCTCAGGTAGGATTTCCTTCACCAAGTTGTCAGACCCCACTGAAGAGGACAGGAACGCTGGTACAGCAATTTGTATATATATTTGTATATATATATATTTGTATATGTATATATTGTATATATATATATTTGTATATGTATTGTGTATATATATATTTGTATATATATATATATATATATATATATATATATATATATATATATATATATATATATATATATATATATACCTAATAACCCGAACGCACTTCTCAGCCTACTATGCAAGTCCCGATTTGCCTAATAGGCCGAGTGATTTTCTTTATTTTCAATAAATTGTTTCCAATTAGTTTATTTAAATAATTATTATTATATTGTATTAAGAACATAAATTATTGAGTTAGTTGTGTTAGTTTAGGTTAGGTTAGGTTAGGTTAGGTTAGTTTAGGTTAGGTTAGTTTAGGTTAGGTTAAGTAGGGTTGGTTAGGTTCGGTCGTATATCTACGTTAGTTTTAACTCAAATTTAAACAAATTAACTCATACATAATGAAATAGCCAGATTTATCATTTCATAAGAAAAAATTAGAAAAATATATATATTCAGGAAAACTTGGCTAATTAGGCAAATCGGGTCTTGCATAGTAGGTCGAGTACGACGTTCTGGCTACTAGGTACACGTTGTACCTAGTTGCCAGAACGCACTTCTCGGCCTACTATGCAAGGCCCGATTTGCCTAATAAGCCAAGTTTTCCTGAATATATATATTTTTCGATATTTTTTATGAAATGATAAAACTATCTATTTCATTATGTATGAGTTAAGTTCTCTTCATTTGAGTTAAAACTATCGTAGATATATAACCCAACCTAACCAACCCCACCTAACCTAACCTAACCTAACCTAACCTAACCTAACCTAACACAACTAAGTCAATAATTTATGTTCTTAACACAATATAACAATAATATTTAAAATAAACTAATTGGAAACAATTTATCGAAAATAAAGAAAATCACTCTTGCCTATTAGGCAAATCGGGCCGTGCATAGTAGGCCGAGAAGTACGTTGTGGCTACTAGGTATGACATATATATATATATATATATATATATATATATATATATATATATATATATATATATATTACATACATTTACATATATGTAAATGTGTGCATTAGTGAGAGAGAAAGAGAGAACAAGCATGCAACATATAATCATCATTACCAACCTATATTCATTACCTGCAGGATGACGGCCGTCATATATTTCCACAGCCATTCATGTCCACGGCGTAATTACAGTCTTCCTTATTACCTCCATTTCACGTTAGGGCTAATTTTTTCTTGTAGTATTTGTTCGTAGTTAATGGGCTACACTGACTACCTGGCCTGTCCACTGCCTCGTCGCATCTTGATATGAAACACGTAATGATACATCCATTAGCGCTGAGCTAATGGATGTATTCACTGAGGTATTCAGTGCTGGAATGAAAGCTTTGGATGTATTCACTGAGGTATTCAGTGCTAGAGTGAAAGCTTTGGATGTATTCACTGAGGTATTCAGTGCTGGAATGAAAGCTTTGGATGTATTCACTGAGGTATTCAGTGCTGGAATGAAAGCTTTGGATGTATTCACTGAGGTATTCAGTGCTGGAATGAAAGCTTTGGATGTATTCACTGAGGTATTCAGTGCTGGAATGAAAGCTTTGGATGTATTCACTGAGGTATTCAGTGCTAGAGTGAAAGCTTTGGATGTATTCACTGAGGTATTCAGTGCTGGAGTGGAAGCTTTCATTTTACTAGATTTTTCTCCTCCCATCATGCACTTCTAAACCTTGCTTTGGTGGACCTGGACTCAAACCATTTCAGTAACAAAAAGATATGAGATATGAAGATATTGACTTCATATCCTGACAGCAGCAAACCAGTGTTATCAATTTATCAGTACAGACCCACACAGAGACTGACCTCACCATAACTTTCTTAAAAAACAGTGTTATGAAATAATCTTCAAACCCGGAGATCTCTTTTGGATCTCCTACTTAAAGTATTGCTCATAACTTTTGCCAGACTTTTTTGTCTCCTTTGTTTCATTCTGACATAAAACTCCGACAAAGTCAACCCCCTTTGACACTCCATCTTTCACTGAGTGCTCGCCTGTTCCAGTCTTCCTGGCCCTCTGATGTTTCTCCTCTGATCAAGCCTTAACTTGGCTTCATCGCAATTAGGTTGGCTGTTAGTTGTTGTCAAGCATTTACCAGCAAGGAGGAACCTTACTATCCAGGTGGAGTGACAATTCATGGGCTACAGGGCAGAGCGGTTAAGATTGGACGATGCGAGCCTTCACAGTGAGTTCTGTGCTATGGCTCAGCGCAGTAAGCTGGTGTACTACATGACTGTATAATATGCTTGTGTGCTACAGGACTGAACAATGAGCTTGTGTGCTACAGGACTGAACAATGAGCTTGTGTGCTACAGGACTGAACAATGAGCTTGTGTGCTACAGGACTGAACAATGAGCTTGTGTGCTACAGGACTGAACAATATGCTTGTGTGCTACGGGACTGAACAATATGCTTGTGTGCTACAGGACTGAACACATGAGCTTGTGTGCTACAGGACTGAACAATGAGCTTGTGTGCTACAGGACTGAACAATGAGCTTGTGTGCTACAGGACTGAACAATATGCTTGTGTGCTACAGGACTGAACAATGAGCTTGTGTGCTACAGGACTGAACAATGAGCTTGTGTGCTACAGGACTGAACAATGAGCTTGTGTGCCACAGGGCTGTACAATGAGTTTGTGTGCTACAGGGCTGTGCAATGAGCTTGTGTGCCACAGGGCTGTGCAATGAGCTTGTGTGCCACAGGGCTGTGCAATGAGCTTGCATCTATATAGCCTGGAAGCGTGTTTTAGGTGAAACTATCCCACAAGAATACAAGAAAGTGACCTTTTTAATATTGCCTCACTGTTACTAAGATAAATATCTGAATATTTTCGAAAGTTCGGGATAAGATATGACATGAATATTCTCTCCCATCTGCCATGTTTTGCTGCTCCGTTTTCTCTGTTCATTATGCTATCATCTCGGGTAGATCCATCCCCGGTGATGTGAGCCGCTGTGTCACAGGACGCCCAGCAGGCATAGAGATGTGAGCCGCTGTGTCACAGGATGCCCGGCAAGGCATAGAGATGTGAGCCGCTGTGTCACAGGATGCCCGGCAGGGCATCCTGTGACCCGGCAGGGAGCTGGTCGGCCGAGCGGACAGCACGCTGGACTTGTGATCCTGTGGTCCTTGGTTCGATCCCAGGCACCGGCGAGAAACAATGGGCAGAGTTTCTTTCACCCTATGCCCCTGTTACCTAGCAGTAAAATAGGTACCTGGATGTTAGTCAGCTGTCACGGGCTGCTTCCTGGGGGTGCAGGCCTGGTCGAGGACCGGGCCGCGGGGACACTAAAAAAGCCCCGAAATCATCTCAAGATAACCTCAAGAAGGGCATAGAGATGTGAGCCGCTGTGTCACAGGATGCCCGGCAAGGCATACAGATGTGAGTCGCTGTGTCACAGGATGCCCGGCAAGGCATAGAGATGTGAGCCGCTGTGTCACAGGATGCCCGGCAAGGCATAGAGATGTGAGCCGCTGTGTCACAGGATGCCCGGCAAGGCATAGAGATGTGAGCCGCTGTGTCACAGGATGCCCGGCAAGGCATAGAGATGTGAGCCGCTGTGTCACAGGATGCCCGGCAAGGCATAGAGATGTGAGCCGCTGTGTCACAGGATGCCCGGCAAGGCATAGAGATGTGAGCCGCTGTGTCACAGGATGCCCGGCAAGGCATAGAGATGTGAGCCGCTGTGTCACAGATGCCCGGCAAGGCATACAGATGTGAGCCGCTGTGTCACAGGATGCCCGGCAAGGCATAGAGATGTGAGCCGCTGTGTCACAGGATGCCCGGCAAGGCATAGAGATGTGAGCCGCTGTGTCACAGGATGCCCAGCAGGGCATAGAGATGTGAGCCGCCAGAATTAGCATGGTTTCCTAGCTGGTAGTGTTCTGTTTTAACAACCCATCCTCTATCCTGCGGCATGAAATGTTAAACCAGGCTGTCACCTGGGGTGCTATGACAGGCTGTCACCTCTATACCAGCAGGCTGTCACCTGCGCTGCTATGACAGTATTTTACAACTGCATCTGGATCCTGAGTCAGAAGAAATATGTCATGCCGTGTAGTAAAAAAGGACGGCATAGGTTCAAGCACTCGGCTTCACAACAAAAAATGGATCTATAGTCAACAGGGATTTTTCATATATTTTATTTCCATATGGTGACCCCGAGAGCCCTGTGTTTTGATGACGTGCTGGTATAGAGGCGTCCCTGACTTGCTCGTATAGAGGCGTCCCTGACGTGCTGGTATAGAGGCGTCCCTCACGTGCTGGTATAGAGGCGTCCCTGACTTGCTCGTATAGAGGCGTCCCTGACGTGCTGGTATAGAGGCGTCCCTCACGTGCTGGTATAGAGGCGTCCCTGACGTGCTGGTATAGAGGCGTCCCTGACTTGCTCGTATAGAGGCGTCCCTCACGTGCTGGTATAGAGGCGTCCCTCACGTGCTGGTATAGAGGCGTCCCTGACGTGCTGGTATAGAGGCGTCCCTCGCTGTGTTTAGATGTGTTAGGATGAACTGACCTCTGGCTCGGTGGTCTTAAGGCTACCAAAGTCCTCCTTCACACCTGGCAGATAGAGGGACGTGAGCAGAATGCTCATGTGAGGTTTGTCACCTGGACACTCCAGTACTGCTGAAGGGAGGTTTGTCACCGGGACACTCCAGTACTGCTGAAGGGAGGTTTGTCACCAGGACACTCCAGTACTGCTGAAGGGAGGTTTGTCACCTGGACACTCCAGTACTGCTGAAGGGAGGTTTGTCACCTGGACACTCCAGTACTGCTGAAGGGAGGTTTGTCACCTGGACACTCCAGTACTGCTGAAGGGAGGTTTGTCACCTGGACACTCCAGTACTGCTGAAGGGAGGTTTGTCACCAGGACACTCCAGTACTGCTGAAGGGAGGTTTGTCACCAGGACACTCCAGTACTGCTGAAGGGAGGTTTGTCACCTGGACACTCCAGTACTGGTGAAGGGAGGTTTGTCACCTGGACACTCCAGTACTGCTGAAGGGAGGTTTGTCACCTGGACACTCCAGTACTGCTGAAGGGAGGTTTGTCACCAGGACACTCCAGTACTGCTGAAGGGAGGTTTGTCACCTGGACACTCCAGTACTGCTGAAGGGAGGTTTGTCACCAGGACACTCCAGTACTGCTGAAGGGAGGTTTGTCACCTGGACACTCCAGTACTGGTGAAGGGAGGTTTGTCACCTGGACACTCCAGTACTGCTGAAGGGAGGTTTGTCACCTGGACACTCCAGTACTGCTGAAGGGAGGTTTGTCACCGGGACACTCCAGTACTGGTGAAGGGAGGTTTGTCACCTGGACACAACTTCCACCACTGCCAATTTAACTTAGGCCGTATAAATCCGTTGTATGATTCATAAATGCCGCTCATGTTTGCCAGCTTACTATGTGCATTAGATGTTTTCCTGTTTGTGTGAGCTTCTGGTGTTAGTGTTGGTATCATGTCTTATGATAAGTCTTGTTCTCTTTCTAGTTACTGTAGTTGCCTTCTTTCTCTTTTCTTCCTGTCTTCATTACCCTGCACGTGTTGGAGTTAAACTTAAACAGTCACGAGTCTGCCTTCTGCTTATGTTTAAGTCTTAAGTTCGTGCCTTGGGGGACCCAGTTGGTGCATCCCTCATGCCTGACTTCTCTTTAGCTGTAACCTCTCTGTTTCCCTTCAGTTACTACTTCGTTATCCAGTTAGTGAGGGAATGCTGGTAAATGAGATGTGTCAGTGTAAGAGGGATTTTGATTGGGCTTACCTATCAGTTCTTGCCTCTCAATGACTGGAGGAGTGAGATCTTGCTCTTTATGCCTGACCTCTTAGCCTTTTGTTCCTAGAGCGCGTGTTACATTCATCTCTTTATGTTCAAAGTATACGTCGTATTTGTTGGTTAAGTTGTGGGGTAAGGTGTCGTTCACATTCTTTTCTCTCAATGCATTCTACTTGCCAACCATCCGTACAGGCTACCTGAATTTCTTTACATTTCTATGATTCAAATGTATATCCAGCTTCCAGCAGTGTTCTCCTCACAGCTTAATAGGGTGTCCTTATCCATCTCACCAGTTCCCCTCAGCAGTAAGCACATCCCCTCTGTTCTTTCTCAACTCCAAGGTTGTGAGATTGAGTTCCCCTAACCTGCCTATATAGCTAAACCCTTTAAAGTCTAGTATTTTTCTATATGAAATCCTCTATACTTTCTCACGTTCCTTTTTTGTGCTTAGCGAGGTCCGGATACCATGCTGATGCTGCATACTCTAGTGAAGGTCACACATAGGTTATGTATATGATCTTGAAAGCCTCGTTGTTCCGATTTTTAATTGCTGTTAATTTGTTCACCAACTTCCAATATAACGTTGACGTTATCCTGTTGTAACTCTGTTAAAAATGTATTCTCTTAAAAGTGCTCCAATATTCTCTTCTTGATTACCTTTCCCAGGATTGTGTACGGGTTGCATGTTATAGGCACTGATCTATAGGTTAGTGCTTCCTGTCTCTCTTTTCTCTTAAATTTGGGGACTGTTTTTTCTTTCAAATTTCCTAAAGCTCGTCAGCCTCTAATATTAGGTTGAAACTCCAGCTTAGTGGATAACACAGACTGCAGCATCCTTCACTGACCGTAGTGATCGCTTGTCTCGTGTTACGGGAGCCGGTGGCTGAGCGGATAGAACGCTGGACGCGTTATCATGTGGTCCCGGGTTCGATCCCGGGCGCCGGCGAGAAACTGTGCAGAGTTTCTTTTACCCTGATGCCCCTGTTACCTAGCAGTAAATAGGTACCTGGGAGTTAGTCAGCTATCACGGGCTGCTTCCTGGGGGTGGAGGCCTGGTCGAGGACCGGGCCGCGGGGACACTAAGCCCCGAAATCATCTCAAGATAACCCCCAAGACAACGGCTGTTGTTACGTCTAGCCTACTCCAGGTGCCTTTTGACCTACTCTTTGCTTGCCTCTAAGCTGCTGTTGTCTCCTGGAAGTTCCTCTTGAGTTCACCACACATTTCCTTGTCACTCTCCCAGAGAAGTCTCTCCGTCGCCTCTAATCTGATCATATGATCTCTTCCTATTGTTTCCCCTTCGTGTGTGCAACTTGCAGCAACATTTGGTGCAATGTTAACACTGTCGATGTCTTGATGTGTGTGGGATGTTCAGTTGCATAGAATATGTGGTGTGAGATGTTTTTATTGTTATGTAATGATGTATGTTTAATGTTTATTGTAACTGAGCATTATTGTATGAATATTTATGTTAACAAACTGCTGAGTGTGTATGTGTGTGCTTGTTGGATGTTTATTTTCATGGGTATTAATGTGTGATATATATTTAAATGTTGGTGTGTGTGTGTGTGTGTGTGTGTGTGTGTGTGTGTGTGTGTGTGTGTGTGTGTGTGTGTGTGTGTGTGTGTGTGTGTGTGTACTCACCTAGTTGTACTCACCTAGTTGTGCTTGCGGGGGTTGAGCTCTGGCTCTTTGGTCCCGCCTCTCAACCGTCAATCAACAGGTGTACAGTTTCCTGAGCCTATTGGGCTCTATCATATCTACACTTGAAACTGTGTATGGAGTCAGCCTCCACCACATCGCTTCCTAATGCATTCCATTTGTCAACCACTCTGACACTAAAAAAGTTCTTTCTAATATCTCTGTGGCTCATTTGGGCACTCAGTTTCCACCTGTGTCCCCTAGTGCGTGTGCCCCTTGTGTTAAACAGCCTGTCTTTATCAACCCTGTCGATTCCCCTGAGAATCTTGAATGTGGTGATCATGTCCCCCCTAACTCTTCTGTCTTCCAACGAAGTGAGGTTTAATTCCTGCAGTCGCTCCTCGTAGCTCATACCTCTCAGCTCGGGTACTAGTCTGGTGGCAAACCTTTGAACCTTTTCCAGTTTAGTCTTATGCTTGACTAGATAGGGACTCCATGCTGGAGCCGCATACTCCAGGATTGGTCTGACATATGTGGTATATAATGTTCTGAAAGATTCCTTACACAAGTTTCTAAAGGCCGTTCTTATGTTAGCCAACCTGGCATATGCTGCTGATGTTATCCTCTTGATATGAGCTTCAGGGGACAGGTCTGGCGTGATATCAACCCCCAGGTCTTTCTCTCTCTCTGACTCTTGAAGTATTTCATCTCCCAAATGATACCTTGTATCTGGTCTCCTGCTTCCTACCCCTATCTTCATTACATTACATTTGCTTGGGTTAAACTCTAACAGCCATTTGTTCGACCATTCCTGCAGCTTGTCCAGGTCTTCTTGAAGTCTCAAGCTGTCCTCCTCTGTCTTAATCCTTCTCATAATTTTGGCGTCGTCAGCAAACATTGAGAGGAATGAGTCTATACCCTCTGGGAGATCATTTACGTATATCAGAAACAGGATAGGTCCAAGTACAGACCCCTGTGGGACTCCACTGGTGACTTCACGCCAGTCTGAGGTCTCACCCCTCACTGTAACTCTCTGCTTCCTATTGCTTAGGTACTCCCTTATCCACTGGAGCGCCCTACCTGTTACTCCTGCCTGTTTCTCCAGCTTATGCATCAACCTTTTATGGGGTTTGTGTGTGGTGTGTGTGTGTGTGTGTGTGTGTGTGTGTGTGTGTGTGTGTGTGTGTGTGTGTGTGTGTGTGTGTTTGTGTGTGTGTGTGTGAGTGAGTGTGGGATATTTGGATATTTGTATTGATGTTGTACGTGTATGAAATATTAATATTGATGTTGTGGTGTTGTCCACAATGTTTGGTCAGACCAACGGTACTCGCGGACAGCTTAGCTCGGCCCACTTTAATGTGATGTTTGTAGCAAGTAGGCCTAAAGTGACTGACCCGGTAGGAATAGCATATAGCAGGTAGGCCTAAAGTGACATGGTAGTAGGCCTATAATGACATAGCAGGGGAATATTAACACAGCAGGTCTAGCAACAGGGGGCACACAGCAGGTAAGCCTACATCGACATAGGTCTACCAACAGAAACATTACAGGTAGCCAACAGTGGCATAGCAGTAAGCATAGTGACATAGCTGGTAGGCCTATATTGATAAAGCAAGGCTGCCTACAATGACGTATTGCTAACTTGAAAGTAATTATGAACGAGTAATAATTGGCCAGTAAAAGCAGTTTACGCGTGTGAGAGAAGGCTTCACATTAACAATTCAGTCATATAATATGTATTAAATGTTGATATCTCATTCTCATGAACACCTGAATACATTTATCAGCTAAAAATCATCAGCAGCTTCAAGGACAGTCATATTTCTGGACATGAACAGCAATATTGCCAGGACCAAGATGGAGGGTTTTCCATTACACTGGAACAAATTTTTAAAATGAAGCTCTGCGTCTCCGGGGATGGTTGATCGTCGCTCCGACGTGGCAACACTGAGCGACGCCGATCAAAACACCTCCAACCGACTTTTTGTTTGGAATCAGAGCTAAATAGAAGCGGCGTTCTCTTTGTGTGGCGTCTGTGTCGCTTCTCTGCTTTCACGTGTTTTCAAACTGGGTTTTGAAAGAGTCTTTCACTTGCGGGGGTATTTAAGTCCACTTACTAAAGTAAACGTTCCCTCAAGTGGACTTCACGCTGATTCGTCGTGTACGATAAAGAATTCATTTCATCTTCCCCACACCGCTTGATTAGTGCCAGCGGGCGATGCCCATCAGTTCTTCATTCGCCGCCGTCAGAGAAAATGCCTTTATAACCTACGTAATCTTGAGGCATATGTAAACAATTCGTTTTGTCGGGCCAGGAAGCCAGGTTTGTATATATATGTTGCTTGTTAAGATGTCTCTGGTGATGGTCTGGTTGTAATTATAGAGATTATATGTTCCTTGATGGAGCCCCAGTTGTTTGCGCATTGTTAATCGCCTAGAAAGAGATTCTATAATCGAGACGATGTTGTCTTGCCTATATACTGAGATCTTTGGGGCTTACAGTCCTCAAATGGGCATGTGAAGGCACAGACGACGTTGGTTCCTTCAAGGCGTTCTGTTTGGTGTTTGGCGAGTTTTCACATGAGTAGGTTGGCCGTTTTGCTTGTTTTTGTAGTAAATTGTCATTGTATTTTCTGATTTTTGTCTGTAGGGTATTAACGCATAACTATATTCTACCCACTTCAAGACCCCGAACCAACATAGACGTAGCAAGAGAAATCTGGGCCAATAGGCCTCTGTAGTTACTTTCATTCTTATGTTTTCATATCCAATTTATACCCATTGATTCGTGTTCTGTCACCTCACCCAAAATAATATATATATATATATATATATATATTATATATATATATATATATATTATCGTAATTATATAGATATATATATTGGTGTGCTCTGCGCCTTGCCGCCCCTATCTCACCGAGCAGCACCGGTGTATTTGCGGCCAGGCACGGGCAGACCAATACGGCAGCCATGGTCTCATCTGTCGTAAGACACAGGGAAAGATTGCCAGACACGAGGCAGTCAATGACATCTCATCAAGAGAAGTTTGGCTACAGCTGGGTGTCCAGCACAAAGGGAACCCAGTTGTGCAGACCTGGACAACAGCCAAAAACGCCCAGATGGAGTCACCCTGCAGCCATGGAGGGAAGGTAAACAGGTCGTATGGGATTACACCTGTGCATCTACATTGCTGATAGATACCTATTTACGTTACAGCTCAGCGGAGGGAGGTGGGGCAGCCACCTTCAGGGAGACCCAGAAAATCCACAAGTACAGAGACCTATAACGTTGTTACAGGTTCGTGCCGATAGGCTCAGAGACTCTGGGCGCCTGGGTAAATGTGCACTCAAGTTTTTAAAGGAGGTTGGTGAGGAACTCATTGGGAAACTAGAGACCCACGAGCAGCCAGTTTCCTGTTCCAGCGCCTCAGTGTCGCAGTGCAGAGGGGAAATGCTGCTGTATCCTGGGTACGCACCCACCTCCGAGGAGCTGGACGAGGTCTTCGAACGCTGATTGTTTAATTGTTATATATTTGTGTGTCTGTGTGTGTTCTCTGTAAACTGTAGCATTGCAATAAATACAACAAAACATACAAAAAAATAATAGGGGTGGTAGGAGAAGAAAAGAATTAAGTATTCAGTGAGAATCCACAAGATCTTCTCTGAATGCTCTTTGTTTTCTTCTTCGAGATGTGGGTCCCTGCAATTGCACCAAGGTGGTACCCCTAATATATACATATATATATATATATATATTATTATATATATATATATATATATAATATATATAATATATATATCTATATATTATATATTTATATCTATGATCTTATATCTATATATATATATATTATACTATATATATATATATATAATATATATATATCTATATATATATATATATATATTGTTATTACATATGACCGAACAGTAAGATTAATAATTCTAACACGAATTTTCCTCAATTTTCCTTATGTTTCTTTTTACTGATGACGGTAAATGAAAAATCAATTCTCCAAATTAATTTTTTATGTTCTAGTCTGACGCGACACTTGAGCGCGTTTCGTAAAACTTATTACATTTTCAAAGACTCAGTTTATCCACACACAACTTTATGACTGAAACAGCATTTTGGCTCTTATACCTGCATTTGGGTGAGGTGATGTAATACAATAGTGGGGTGAAAAAAAACGAACTTTCAACAAAACACAGAATAATGGGATATGTAGATGTTGGGTAACAGATAGAAGTTGGGTAACAGAACTACAGAAGGCCTATTATCCCATATTTCCTGATGTTTCTATATTGGAGCGGAGTCTTGAAGTGGGTAGAATATAGTTGTGCGTTAATTGGCTGTTGATTGCTGGTGTTGACTTCTTGATGTGTAGAGCCTCACATATGTCAAGCCGCCTGTTGTCACTGTATCTATCAATGATTCTCTGTGTTGTTTGTTAAGATTTCTCTGGTGATGGTGTTTGGTTGTGGGAGAGAGTATATGTTCCTTAATGGAGCCCTGTTGCTTATGCATCGTTAAACGCCTGGAAAGAGATGTTGTTGTCTTACCTAGACAAGACATAGGCAAGACAACAACCATCTCTTTCCAGGCGTTTAACGATGCATAGCAACAGGGCTCCATTAAGAACATATACTCTCTTCCCACAACCAAACCATCACCAGAGAAATCTTAACAAACAACACAGAAATCATTGATAGATACAGTGACAACAGGCGGCTTGACATATGCGAGGCACTACACATCAGAAGTCACACACCAGCAATCAACAGCCAATTAACGCACAACTATATTCTACCCCCTTCAAGACTCCGCTCCAATATAGAAACATCAGGAAATATGGGATAATAGGCCTTCTGTAGTTCTGTTACCCAACTTCTATCTGTTAACCCACCTCTACATATCCCATTATTCTGTGTTTTGTTGAAAGTTCGTTTTTCTCCCCACTATTGTATTACATCACCTCACCCAAATGCAGGTATAAGAGCCAAAATGCTGTTACAGTCATAAGTTGTGTGTGGATAAACTGAAGTCTTGAAATGTAATAAGTTTTACGAAACGCGCTCAAGTGTCGCGTCAGACTAGAAATAAAAAAAAATGAATTTTGGAGAATTGATTTTTCATTTACCGTCATCAGTAAAAAAACATAAGGAAATTGAGAAAATTCGTGTTAGAATTATTAATCTTACTTTTTCGGTCATATTTAATAACATATGTCTACAGGAAAGACTGCTACCAAAATATACTAATATATATGTATATATATATATATTATAATATATATATATATATATATATTATATATACACACACATAGATAACTTTAACATGTATGGCGCCCTCAAGGTCGAACTCCTGACCGCCCTCCCCAGCATGCAATCCCACAGGTTGTCTTAACTCCCAGGTACCTATAGAGGCTGTACGTAAAGGAAACGTGACCAACCATTTCTGTCTCGCCTGGGAATCGAACCCGGGACCCTGATTGTGAAGTCATGAACGAAGCCAACTCATCCATGTCTCTGGGGAATCTCCAGAGCCGTCTCTTATAGCGGCCCTGAAGACCCCTTCTTGTTGTCATGTGTATTACCCCCCGTGTTGAGGCTCCTGCTGCGGAACTGGTTGTGCCGTCTGAGGCTGTAGGCGTCAGGGTGGTGGTGTAACGGGTCCCATGCTGTTACTGGGAGAGTAGCGGGTCCCATGCTGTTACCTGGAGGGGTGTAGCGAGTCCCATGCTGTTTACTGGGAGAGTAGCGGGTCCCATGCTGTTACCTGGAGGGGTGTAGCGGTCCCATGCTGTTACTGGGAGAGTAGCGAGTCCCATGCTGTTACTGGGAGAGTAGCGAGTCCCATGCTGTTACTGGGAGAGTAGCGAGTCCCATGCTGTTACTGG
>WNGS01001261.1:0-15464 GCA_020271785.1 Procambarus virginalis | reverse complement strand
CGCCCAGCGTCGTCATCGACAATTCTCCAAGTTTGGCACTTCTCTGCCCACTCAACTTGGTTCCTTTTTGCTTCCCAGAAGCGCGGGGCCTCCTATGTATCAGGTGGGGTGCGATGGCTAGCTCTAATCCACTGAGAAAGGCCTGTTTAGCCTCCAATCCTTGAGAGCTGACAGAGGAGCGTCCTCTCCCCTTCGCTGTCAGGACAACTCTCACGTTAGCGCCGCCCGGGACACTCGGTAACGTCACGGCGGACTCTAATTGGTCGCCCGTGACCCGAGTCATCCAATCCGCACACGGCATGGCGTCCATTCTAAAACGTCATATCTACAGTAGGGGATACTCTTTCATTTATATTCTGGGCCTCTTTCCCCTTACCTACAGACTTATAATGTAAGTTTCTCCCTGTAGGGAGAGTCGATATGACTCTTACAGCAGGCAACGAAAGAGATAGGACAGGGCACCGTAACATACCCCTCCCCTTAAAATAAGAGTCATATCGGTTAGTGAATCTGGGAGAGGGCATCTGCTACCACATTCTCCCTTCCTTTAATGTGCCGGATTTCTAGCCAGTACTCTTGTAACAATGTTCGTGTTCTTCATCCTGTGCACGAACGTCAAGGGGTTATGATCGGTGAACACTTGCACCGGTCTAGTACCTCCGCCCACATAGATGTCGAAATGTTTCAGTGCCAGGATCAGGGCCAGCACTGCCCCTAGCCTCCACATATACTAGCACTGCTCCTAGCCTCCACATACACTAGCACTGCCCCTAGCCTCCACATACACTAGCACTGCCCCTAGCCTCCCCATACACCAGCACTGCCCCTAGCCTCCACATACACTAGCACTGCCCCTAGCCTCCACATACACTAGCACTGCCCCTAGCCTCCACATACACTAGCACTGCCCCTAGCCTCCACATACAGTAGCACTGCCCCTAGCCTCCACATACACTAGCACTTCCCCTAGCCTCCACATACACCAGCACTGCCCCTAGCCTCCACATACACCAGCACTGCCCCTAGCCTCCACATACACCAGCACTGCCCCTAGCCTCCACATACATCAGCACTGCCCCTAGCCTCCACATACACCAGCACTGCCCCTAGCCTCCACATACATCAGCACTGCCCCTAGCCTCCACATACACCAGCACTGCCCCTAGCCTCCACATACACTAGCACTGCCCCTACCCTCCATATACACCAGTACTGCTCCTCACCTCTACATACACTAGCACTGCCCCTAGCCTCCACATACACTAGCACTGCCCCTAGCCTCCACATACACTAGCACTGCCCCTAGCCTCCACATACATCAGCACTGCCCCTAGCCTCCACATTCACCAGCACTGCCCCTAGCCTCCACATACACTAGCACTGCCCCTAGCCTCCACATACACTAGCACTGCCCCTAGCCTCCACATACACCAGCACTGCCCCTAGCCTCCACATACACCAGCACTGCCCCTAGCCTCCACATACACAGCACTGCCCCTAGCCTCCACATACATCAGCACTGCCCCTAGCCTCCACATACACCAGCACTGCCCCTAGCCTCCACATACATCAGCACTGCCCCTAGCCTCCACATACACCAGCACTGCCCCTAGCCTCCACATACACCAGCACTGCTCCTCACCTCACATACACTAGCACTGCCCCTAGCCTCTACATACACTAGCACTGCCCCTAGCCTCCACATACACTAGCACTGCTACTAGCCTCCACATACACCAGCACTGCCCCTAGCCTCAACATACACCAGCACTGCCCTAGCCTCCACATACACTAGCACTGCCCTATAGCTTCCACAAACACCAGCACTGCCCCTAGCCTCCACATACACCAGCACTGCCCTAGCCTCCACATACACCAGCAATGCCCCTAGCCTCCACATACACTAGCACTGCCCCTAGCCTCCACATAGACCAGCAATGCCCCTAGCCTCCACATACACTAGCACTGCCCCTAGCCTCCACATACACCAGCACTGCCCCTAGCCTCCACATACACCAGCAATGCCCCTAGCCTCCACATACACCAGCACTGCCCCTAGCCTCCACATACACCAGCACTGCCCTAGCCTCCACATACACCAGCACTGCCCCTAGCCTCCACATACACTAGCACTGCCCCTAGCCTCAACATACACTAGCACTGCCCTAGCCTCCACATACACTAGCACTGCCCCTAGCCTCCACATACACCAGCACTGCCCCTAGCATCCACATAGACCAGCAATGCCCCTAGCCTCCACATACACTAGCACTGCCCCTAGCCTCCACATACACCAGCAATGCCCTAGCCTCCACATACACCAGCAATGCCCCTAGCCTCCACATATACCAGCACTGCCCCTAGCCTCCACATACACCAGCACTGCCCCTAGCCTCCACATACACCAGCACTGCCCCTAGCCTCCACATACACCAGCACTGCCCCTAGCCTCCACATACACTATCATTGCCCCTAGCCTCCACATACACCAGCACTGCCCTAGCCTCCACATACACTAGCACTGCCCCTAGCCTCCACATACACTAGCACTGCCCTAGCCTCCACATACACTAGCACTGCCCCTAGCATCCCCATACACCAGCACTGCCCCTAGCTCCACATACACCAGCACTGCCTAGCCTCCACATACACTAGCACTGCCACTAGCCTCCACATACACCAGCACTGCCCTAGCCTCCACATACACCAGCACTGCCCCTAGCCTCCACATACACCAGCACTGCCCCTAGCCTCCACATACATCAGCACTGCCCCTAGCCTCCACATACACCAGCACTGCCCCTAGCCTCCACATACATCAGCACTGCCCTAGCCTCCACATACACCAGCACTGCCCCTAGCCTCCACATACACTAGCACTGCCCCTACCCTCCATATACACCAGTACTGTCCTCACCTCTACATACACTAGCACTGCCCCTAGCCTCCACATACACTAGCACTGCCCCTAGCCTCCACATACACTAGCACTGCCCTAGCCTCCCATACATCAGCACTGCCCCTAGCCTCCACATACACCAGCACTGCCCCTAGCCTCCACATACACCAGCACTGCCCCTAGCCTCCACATACCCAGCACTGCCCCTAGCCTCCACATACATCAGCACTGCCCCTAGCCTCAACATACACCAGCCCTGCCCCTAGCCCCACATACTCAGCACTGCCCCTAGCCTCCACATACACCAACACTGCCCCTAGCCTCCACATACACCAGCACTGCCCCTAGCCTCCACATACACTAGCACTCCCCTAGCCTCCACATACACTAGCACTGCCCCTAGCCTCCACATAGACCAGCATGCCCCTAGCCTCCACATACACTAGCACTGCCCCTAGCCTCCACATACACCAGCAATGCCCCTAGCCTCCACATACACCAGCAATGCCCCTAGCCTCCACATACACCAGCACTGCCCCTAGCCTCCACATACACCAGCACTGCCCCTAGCCTCCACATACACCAGACTGCCCCTAGCCTCCACATACACTAGCACTGCCCCTAGCCTCAACATACACTAGCACTGCCCCTAGCCTCCACATACACTAGCACTGCCCCTAGCCTCCAATACACCAGCACTGCCCCTAGCNAACCCTAGAGGGGATGGACTCCGTGAGGCGCATATGCAGCGTGCGAGTACCCAGACGGAGGCCCCACCACGCGCCGGCACTATACAAGTTGTATCGATGACGCATCACCGAACCATACCTCGCAAACACAGAGGAAAGCTCCGCCTCAGGAAACGTAACAGGTACCCCGTGCACGCTCACAAATGTTAGTGGACCCCACGGATCAGAGACAGTCACTGAAATAGCCGATTGAGGAAGGAGAGTCGTCCACTCGTTCCAATGCCTCACAAACCGCTCGTATTCAGGTGACGTGGCAAACGTCACCGCCACTCGAGTGAGAGAAAATTTCTTGAGACCGATGAGATCCTTCACATCCACACGCAGGACATCCAGAAGCGCATCCGCCACAAGTTCCCAATCCACCGGCGCAGAGAACTCCACACGAGCAGTATTCACACGGCGGATGCGGCCACCACCAGCCGCCGCCATATTGCTGACCTCCGCCCCAGTCAGCTGGCGCCCCACACTAACGAGCAACCACCACCAGTCAGCGACAAGCAGCTACTGGCAGCCAGAGCCCGACGTCCACGCCCCCCAGTGGCAGAAGACGGAATCCATGTCTCGTGAACTGGTGCACATCTCCAAGTAGCAGTCTACCACTACTACCTGCAGTTACTACCAGCCACTCTACAAGATACTACCAACCACTCTTACGTCCAGGGGACACTAGTGAGTATTTAATAATTTGTTTAGAATGATTACCGAATGCGAGACAAATAGTTGCTGTGTGAGTGTATTTACTATTTGTGCGTGTGCGTGTGCGAGTGCGTGTGTGTACCTCCCTAGTTATATTCGCCTAGTTGAGCTTAAAGTGTTGTTTAGTTAGATTATGTATAGAAAATACTTCCCTAGTTGTATTCGCCTAGTTGTGCCCCCACGTAACCAATGTGGTAAAACTCCAGGCAGTATATCTCCCTTTAAATTGACTTCAATAAAATAAAGTTTATCTTATTTATTCTTAGTAAGTAAGAAATTAATGCAGTGGACTATATGTACTTGTTAAAACTGCCTGAAATTAATCTCACATAAATGGGTGGGACAATTTGTAGCTTAAACCACTTTAAGATGGCTCCTTCTTAAACTACCAATTGTTTACCTAAGTTTAATTTTATATCATACCACATATGGTGGTCTAATCTACTATTATTTCAATAATTATTACTAGTTATGAACACTACTTCTACAATATAGAACAAAAGGGCTTAGCTGGTGCTGTAGTATGGCCCTGCTAAGGCTGTGTTATTGAAGCATCAAATGGGTGTGGCCCTGTGCCTCATGGGTGCCACATAATGGCGGCTGTAGAAGCTACAATCGTTGGCATACAGCTAGGTACAATATGTGTATAGTTCAACTCTCTACTCAGCTACTTGCTGCTCCAATTCACAATTTACCTGTATGGAATACAAGGAATTAATTACATTTCCCTAAACATATCAATTACAGGTATGACATGGAATATGAGGGCTGTAAAAATGGGGTACACGTACATTTGTGGGGTCTTATCCATGTATCATAACCGCCTCTACCCTGTAAATGATTAAAATGTGTACACAATAAATCAAAAACAGATACTTGGTATGACGGATACTGGAGTGCTCTTAGTTGTAGTAGTGGTGTTGCTATGGCAGTTTCTTGAGACAGAGTAGGTCTATCCTATGTAACCATTATCACAACACACGAGCACCCTTTGTTATTGTTGTTGTGTGAGGGCAGCGTCAGTAAGTGACGCGGTGGGCTACATTGGTTACCTTGAGGTTACCTTGAGGTGCTTCCGGGGCTTAGCGTCCCCGTGGCCCGGTCATCGACCAGGCCTCCTGGTTGCTGGACTGATCAACCAGGCTGTTGGACGCGGCTGCTCGCAGCCTGAGGTATGAGTCACAGCCTGGTTGATCAGGTATCCTTTGGAGGTGCTTATCCAGTTCTCTCTTGAACACTGTGAGGGGTTTGCCAGTTATGCCCCTTATGTGTAGCGGGAGCGTGTTGAACAGTCTCGGGCCCCTGATGTTGATAGAGTTCTCTCTCAGAGTACCAGTTGCACCTCTGTTTTTCAACGGGGGTATTCTGCACATCCTGCCATGTCTTCTGGTCTCATGTGATGTTATTCCTGTGTGCAGGTTTGGGACCAGCCCCTCAAATATTTTCCATGTGTAAATTATTATGTATCTCTCCCGCCTGCGCTCAAGGGAGTACAGATTTAGGCTCTTTAGTCGGTCCCAATAGTTTAGATGTTTTACCGAGTGGATTCTAGCAGTAAAGGATCTCTGCACGCTCTCCAGGTCAGCCATTTCTCCAGCTTTGAAAGGGGCTGTCATTGTGCAGCAGTACTCCACTCTAGAGAGCACAAGCGTTTTGAAAAGTATCATCATCGGTATAGCATCTCTAGTGTGAAACATGGTAAACAACACGGCTCAATTCCACCGCAATTCACAGAAAATAATTAAATCAAAATCTATGAAAATTCAATTTATCAATGCAATCAGAAATATTGAAATGGAATTGTAACATATTTAGTATAGCATAAGTGTTCCTCTTACATGGAACAGATGGCGCTGTTTTTCAAGAAATGCATAGTTTTACCTGTAACAGGTGTGGCATCTATACTTATGCTTACTAAATGAACGTTATGGTAAACAACACAGCTCAATTCCAACACAATGTCACACAAAATAATTCAATAAAAATAAAATAAATCGAAATCTACAAAAATAAAACTTATCAATGCAATCGGAAACATTCAAATGGAATGCGTGACATATTTAGAATAGCGTGCTTCTTTTCTTCAAAAAAATCTTTTCTTCAAAAAACTCTCAGCTCTTATAACACCCACTGTCCTATGCTAAAGAAACAAGTCACAACTAAAAGGCTAAACAATCCATGGCTTACAAAGGGAATACTTAAATCCATTAATAAAAATCATGACCTTGAGAAAAAGTATAGGTTAGGAATCGTCTCCAAAGAATTTTCAAAGAATTACTCGTCATTGCTATCTAAAATAATTAGAAGAGCCAAAACTAAATACTACGAAGATAAATTTACCCAAACAAAGGGCAACATTAAGAAAACATGGAGCACAATTTCACAAATATTGGGATCAAAGAAGATTTTAAATAACAAACCAATACTCCTGTCCAATAACGATGGTCAGCTTACAGCCACTGATACTGCTATTGAGTTCAATAGGTTCTTCTCTTCCACTGGGTCATCCCTTGCAAATGATATTCCATCTTCCAGTACTGATGTTCAGGACTATCTTACAGGTAACTATCCACAGTCTCTATACCTAACGCCTGCAAATTTCACTGATGTTAATGAGATAATACTTTCTCTTAAAACCAAGTCTAGTGCCCTTGAGGAGATAACTACTTTAACTACTACTACTAAGAACTACTAAGGCTTGTTCGCATTTGTGTTCCTCACGTGTGCCCCAAAGAATGAGGTGATTTGGTAAAATGCTATGCCCAAGATAACCATCCGAGTGCCGGCGGTGAGGAGGTTCAAATAGCTTCGGCTATCACCTCATTATGTCCGGTCGTGATGGTCAAGTGGTTTAAGGCGTCTTGTACATACCAGTTGCGTTGCTCCTGGGAGTATGGGTTCGAGTCACTTCTGGGGTGTGAGTTTTCATTCGCATATAGTCCTGGGGACCATTCAGGCTTGTTCGCATTTGTGTTCCTCACGTGTGCCCCAAAGAATGAGGTGATTTGGTAAAATGCTATGCCCAAGATAACCATCCGAGTGCCGGCGGTGAGGTGGTTCAAATAGCTTCGGCTATCACCTCATTATGTCCGGTCGTGATGGTCAAGTGGTTTAAGGCGTCTTGTACATACCAGTTGCGTTGCTCCTGGGAGTATGGGTTCGAGTCACTTCTGGGGTGTGAGTTTTCATTCGCATATAGTCCTGGGGACCATTCAGGCTTGTTCGCATTTGTGTTCCTCACGTGTGCCCCAAAGAATGAGGTGATTTGGTAAAATGCTATGCCCAAGATAACCATTCGAGTGCCGGCGGTGAGGTGGTTCAAATAGCTTCGGCTATCACCTCATTATGTCCGGTCGTGATGGTCAAGTGGTTTAAGGCGTCTTGTACATACCAGTTGCGTTGCTCCTGGGAGTATGGGGAGACAAAATGACATGGAGACAAAACTTGAAAGATGATATTTTAAATGAGGTCATATTCTCAAGGGGCTACTCAGTTTGGAGACGAGACAGAAAAATAAGGAAAGGTGATAGTAATAAATAAATTCTTATTCAGGTAAGGTACATACATAAAAGGTAAGATACAAAAATTGATTGATTTATAGATAGAGCTAGTACATACAATGCCTAAAGCCACTATTATGCAAAGCGTTTCGGGCAGGAAAAACACTAAGACTAAAACTTAATACTAATTGAGATTAAAGTATAAATTGTGTTAAAAAAAAGAATGGAAAAAAGGGGGGGGGGAGGGAAACATTGCAGAAAAAAAACAAAAATACAATTTGGTCAACAAAACAGCATTGTTTAAAAAATAAGACATGTGTTGACATTTTGGGGGTGAAGTAGGTTACATTGAGTTAATTAGTTAGTACTTAGTTTTTATCTTAAACTGGTTGGGAGAGGTCCAGTGTTGCTGTGCTGGTGAAAGAACACCTAGAGGTAAATTAAATAATGATTGCGAATCCACAAGAAGTTGACATAATAGCACTAGAGATCTGCAATCAGGATGATAAACTTTCCTTAAAGAATTTGACAGAAACACTTGCTGATAGGACATGAAGTAAATGAGATGTATGTCAAGTTTTGTGAAATATATGATAAGGCACAACAAAATTCAAATTCAAATTCTGCTTTCAGACAACACTCAGCCCCCTTGTTTAACTCCCTAAACATGCTAAACATAATCTCACTCCATAAATTCTCTTGTGTCAACTACATTTACAAAACCCTGTTCTTAAATGCAAATCCTGCTCTGAAACTCTTCCTGGACAGATGTAATAGGACCCATTATCACCACACCAGAAAGAAATATCTCTTTGATATCCCCAGAGTTAAACTTAATCTGTGTAAACACTCTATGCAATTAAAGGGACCCAGTTTAGGGAACTCACTCCCTATTGAATTGAAAAGCTGTCCAACTTTTACAACATTCAAACTCAATACTAAAATGTACCTAATTTCATCTTCATAGTTTTTCACCTTTTGCCTTAAAATTGCACTGTATCTATTGCTACCCAATCTCCCATCCTTTATGTTCCCAATTTGAACATCTTTACCATTGTGATCATTGCTGTCTTCTTATATGTGCTGCTAATCTGCTGCATGGTGTTTATTATTCTTGTTTATCTGTATCTATTGCTACCCTTGTCTCCCAATCTTTATGTACCCAATCTGAACATCTTTACCATTGTGTTCATTGCTGTCTTATATGTGCTGGCAATCTGCTGTATGGTGTCTATTAATCTTGTTAAATTACCAATCAAGCTGTTCAATGTAATCAATTAGAGCTTTAATATAACAATGTGCTTTAATATACTTACTAAGCTCTCTCATCTCATTTTTCTCTAATGTATTTGTTATCATTTATCAATTATGATAGAAATGTATTCTCACAAACCCAATGTACCTTCTTGTATATAAATAAATAAATAAATAAATAAAATTTATACCAAAGGAGAGATGCAGAACTTGGAAAAGGGGGTTTGTTCAACAGAAATTGCGAGAGGGCCAGAGACCCAAACACACACAAATGGAATCAATATATAGCAAGAGGCCAAACCCCCAAACATACAAGCGATGCAATGATGCGAGAAACAGCAGCAGCAGCAGTAAGGAGAGGGACAAAACGACCATAAATAAAGTGTGAAAATAAACTCGAGTAAATTTTTTTAACTACTCTCGACAGTGAAGAAAAACAAATATTCAGACGATTTGTGTTAGAATCATTAATCTTACACTTTCGGTCATATTCAACAACACAAATATATATATACACACACACACACACACAAACATTCCTGTTGCTGTAGCAGGTGAAGAATTAGTTGTCATCTGGATTTTTCCGAGTTTCCGAGATATTTTCTATTTTGATAAAGTGAAAAATTTGGTTTGTCTTCCGAATGCACCATATCGGAAATTTTTTTAATAATCTTTTAAAAATGGTAAATGCCACTATTTTTGCAAAATCATTACAAGATCTATTATTCTAATAAGGGTTTGATAAAATACAGTAGAATGCCTACTGGTTTTACCTGTAATAAGGTTTGATACAGATGATTATGGATATACTGAAATGCTTTTATTGTTAAGAAGCACTTTTTTAAAGAGTATTTTGTAATGAGCAGCTCTGAAAATCAGATTACAGATAATGCTACATAATACACTTCATGTGTGTATATGTTACAACAAGTAATTGTGTCTGACACTGTTAAATTATAAACCATTGTAAACAATTTGTTCACTTTCAAAACTTGGGTAATTACGTATGACAGTGTCAGACCATTGAGGAAGAATTGAAACAGAAATTTCCTTAAGTACTTTCATATTTCAATAATAAATCTTCAGAAAGAATCATTCCTTCTGAAGATGTATTATTTAAATATGAAAGTACTTAAGGAAATTCCTGGTTCAATTCTTCTTTCGCGGTCTGACACTGTCACATTTTTCACCACATGTTAATTTTCGTGATTTACACACAAATACATATACACACACATATATATATATATATATATATATATATATATATATATATATATATATATATATATATATATATATATATAAATAAATAAAAAACAAGTAAATGTAAATAATTTTACGTTGACCTAGATCCACCAAGCCTGTATGGTGTGCGTTTCAGTGCTTTGGAAATCTGGAACGATCTGGAATCTCTTATCTGCAATGAAACAATACATATTATTGCACTTACCAAAACATGGATGAATGTAGAAAATAGAGAACTATTAGCTGAATATCAAATAAATGGATTTAATCTATTTCACACAGATATATTAGACTGTGTATTGTCACGGGGGGGGGGGGGGGCCGGGGCTCTGCAAGCACTCGGCTGCTAGGGGCTCGAAAGGCCGAATACTCAGCCCCTCCGACTCCCGGGATTCACCGGAGTCTCCTTGGTCCCACAGGAGAGGACCAGCAATGCCCACCTCCGCAGGTCTTTGCTTCCACCACTGAAGGGGTGCCACTGACTCACCCTGGAAGCCCTTCAGTCAACCACGGGGAAACTGCTATCAGCAATTCCGGCCTAGACCCGTGGAGGAGTGAAGGAAGACTCGGGCTTACTTTGTAACAATGACCTCCCTGAGTCTTGCCTGCCGGACAAAGAGGTTGCAGGAACTCCTTTCCCGCCTGTCTTCTCTATCTTTTCCTCAACAAGGTCGCCAGCTGGGTTATTATATCTGCACCCCAGCGATGCAGTTCAGTGGGTGTATATATGTTGTCTGTTGCCAGAGTGTTGCTACTCCCAAGATCTACTATTGGACTGTCGGCCCAGGGTACTCTCCCTTGAAGGTCCGTGTGGCTTTACCTCTCTCTAGCCACCACGTTACTAGTTGCCGCCATTCAGGCACTAGTACTGATCGGATGGCTAAGGATACACTTTTATATAAGTCTGTGCTGTGTGCCACTCCCTAGGCAATAAGAAATTATATAGGGAACGTGATGTCCCCTAAATGGTGCTATGGTAACCCTCGTGTATGCTCGATAGAGAAATTTTGTAATGGAGGCACACTTAAACACAATAGTAAAATGTGTGAATTTACTGACACGAATTACATGATCACACAATGATTACAAGTGATACAAGGAAATGAAAATAATAATAATAACTCTTGAGATTGTCAGCAACTCTTCTCTCACGTTCTCCAGGCTCCTTCAACTGGACAGATAGACAGGAGTCACACACTCTCTCTCACAGAAGGGCCTCTTCACCACGTCGGCACCTCTTCTTCACTGTCCTGCCATCCACACACACTGTCCTCTCTGACAGTCCTGGACATAAGCTGCCCTGCAGCCTATTCTGCTACTAAAGCCTTAATATCCTATTTCCACATATATAAGTGAATATAATGGCCTATCTAGCCTACTCTCACAAAGGGGTAATGGGAGGGAAAATGATCTACCTTAACAATCCTTGGCTCACGACGCCTGTCCCTCGATGGTGTGAGGGTCCTATGCTTCCTGAGTCGATCCTCGGTGATCCAGGAACGTTCCCACAGGTCCTCAGGTGTCGTCAAGCCTACGCGTCTTCGCCGTTCCAATCCCTGGGATTCAGCTATCCCAATCCTGGTCCATCAATGGGCGCTGAGCTGATCGCTATATTCACACACACGTTCCTTCCACGAGGCGTTGCTCCTCGCCCTAGGAACGGTGTCGTCCCTCTAACAACCTCAGTGGATGTGACCCGGTCACAGCTATGCCTGCCCGCCACACCTTTCAGGCCCTCAACGTCACGCGTCGCCGCCCAGCGTCGTCACCGACAATTCTCCAAGTTTGGCACTTCTCTGCCAACTCAACTTGGTTCCTTTTTGCTTCCCAGAAGCGCGGGGCCTCCTATGTATCAGGTGGGCTGCGATGGCTAGCTCTAATCCACTGAGAAAGGCCTGTTTAGCCTCCAATCCTTGAGAGCTGACAGAGGAGCGTCCTCTCCCCTTCGCTGTCAGGACAACTCTCACGTTAGCGCCGCCCGGGACACTCGGTGACGTCACGGCTGGCTCTAATTGGTCGCCCGTGACCCGAGTCATCCAATCCGCACACGGCATGGCGTCCATTCTAAAACGTCATATCTACAGTAGGAGATACTCTTTCATTTATATTCTGGGCCTCTTTCCCCTTACCTACAGACTTATAATGTAAGTTTCTCCCTGTAGGGAGAGTCGATATGACTCTTACAGCAGGCAACGAAAGAGATGGGAGAGGGCACCGTAACATACCCCTCCCCTTAAAATAAGAGTCATATCGGTTAGTGAATCCGGGAGAGGGCATCTGCTACCACATTCTCCCTTCCTTTAATGTGCCGGATTTCTAGCCAGTACTCTTGTAACAATGTTCGTGTTCTTCATCCTGTGCACGAACGTCAAGGGGTTATGATCGGTGAACACTTGCACCGGTCTAGTACCTCCGCCCACATAGACGTCGAAATGTTTCAGTGCCAGGATCAGGGCCAGGGCTTCCTTTTCCACTGTACTATAAGCCCTCTGGTACCTTTCGAATTTCTTTGAGTAGAATGCTACTGGACGGTGAACTCCGTCCCTCTCTTGAGCTAACATGGCTCCAATCCCCACGTCGCAAGTGTCGACGTACAAGATAAAGTTCGACTCGAAGTCGGGCAAAATCAGCACTGGCGCTTCGGTTAATAACTGCTTGGTCTTCTCGAAGGACTCCTGGCATGCTTCCCCCCACCTCCATCTAACGTTCTTAGATAGCAATTCAGTCAGAGGGTGTGCCACTGTCGAGAAGTTCTTGCAAAATCCTCTGTAGTATCCGATCATCCCTAAATATCGTAACAATTCTTTTCTCGTCCTGGGATTCGGATATTCTCTGATTGCCTTCACTTTATGGTCTACCGGAGTCACCTTCCCTTGACCCACGATGAAACCTAAGTATTCTAATCGGGCCTTACCGAATTCGCTCTTGGCCAGATTTACCGTCAGGTTCGCTTCTTCCAACCGTTGGAATAACTCCGTCAGTCGACTCATGTGTTGTTTCCAGCTATTGGCGTACACCACAATATCGTCTATATACACGGCGCAACCGTCCATCCCTCTTAGCACTTCGTTCATCATCCTCTGAAAACAACTTCCGCTGTTCTTCATACCAAACGGAAGTACCTTATACTGGTACAATCCGTCTGGAGTAGCAAACGCTGAGATCTTTCTCGCACTCGGAGACAAAGGGATTTGATAGTATCCTTTCAGCAGATCGACCTTGGTAACAAACCTTGCGTTTCCCACTTGGTCGACGCAATCACTTATTCGGGGCATCGGGTGAGAATCCGACACGGTTATGGAATTCACTTTGCGATAGTCGGTGCAAAAACGATAGGATCCATCACTCTTCTTGACCAGCACACAGGGCGAGCTCCACTCACCATTGCTGGGCTCAGCGAGATCATTCGCTAGCAAATATTCCACCTCCTGTCGCATGATCTTCTCTTTTCAGGACTCACCCGATAAGCGCTCTGCTTGATTGGCTTTCCTCCGCGCACGTCCACTTCGTGCACCACACTCTTGTGCCGTCGGGGCACATCCGTGAAGAGCGACTTGTTCCCTCGTATCAGCGTCACTAGATCTCTCCTTTTCCTTTATCCAGATGACGCAGCTCTCTTCTAGATGTACCAAACTCTCTGTGTTTGACAGGCGTGTACCATCGGCACGGGCCCACTTTCTTTCCTCTGCTGGCAACACTTGGCTCATCTCCATACACAGAGCCAATTTCCCTTCCTGGGACGGTGTTGCTCCCTTCACTCCCGAACTCTCTTGCTCCTCTGGGAAGTATGGCTTCAAACGATTGATATGACATACCTGTGTCTTGTTAGGGCGATTCGGCTTACTGATCTCATAACTTACAGGACCCACGGCGAACAACCGAGTATGGACCACCAAAGCGTGATTCCGTCACTCTACCTCTCCCAGGTAGCAACATCATCACTCTGGCTCCTGCCTCGAACTCCCTCGGGACAGCCTTCTTGTCGTACCAGATCGACATCTTCTCTTGAGCTGTCTTCAGGTGATCAGCAGCCAGCTCCTTCGCCGTTTTCAACCGTTCGTGGAATCTCCGCACATACTCTTCCACTGTCACTAATGTTTTCCCCGCCGTCAACTGCTCCTTCAGCATCGATAACGGGCTCCTTACTCGTGTCCAAACACTAGCTGGAATGGAGAGAATCCCAGAGACTCAACAATAGCATCTCGGATCGCAAACAGGGCTGGACAGACAGCCTCATCCCATTCCGCTCCCTGTTCTGCACAATACACCCTTAAGATGGTCTTCAGAGTGGAATGGAACCTCTCAATCGCTCCCTGCGATTGAGGTCTATAAGGAGACGATCGTAGTTGGGCTATTCCCCAGCTTGCCATAGCTTGCCTAAACCACTTCGACTGGAAAACGCTTCCACAGTCGGACTGGATCTCTTGGGCACACCTACCCAAGCAAAGAACCGCTGAAGGTGTCCCATGACGCATCTCGATGTCACCTTCCGCACTGGGATCGCCTCTGGAAATCTCGTCGAAGCACACATGATAGTCAATAAGTAATTATTCCCTTTTCTGGTCTTAGGTAGTGGTCCCACGACGTCGATTATTAGGCGTTCAAACGCCTGGCCGAACGCCGGAACTGGAACCAAAGGTGCTTTCGGGATGGCAGGGACGTTCTTTCCCGCTCTCTGGCACGGGAACACGTCTTGCAAATTCTTCTTACATCCGCGTCCATGCCCGGCCAATAAAAATGTTCCCGAAGCCTGCTTAAAGTCTTGGTCACTCCCAAGTGACCCGCGGGATCCACTGAGTGTGCAAGCTTCAGTACCGCGTTTCTGTACCGCGCCGGCATCACCACCTGACGCCTCACTCTCAGCACATCATCACCCGCTTCTTCCCTAACCGGTCTCCACTGCCTCATTAACACTCCTTCTCCACGAAGAAGTGAGTTGGTGACTCGGGTCCGCGAGACCTCCTTCAGCCTCCCGTACCAACTCGGAAACTCTTCCCTTTGCAGCTCACCTAGACGGTGCGGTCAATGCCTAGAGGACTGGTGAGAGTAACTTGGACACTCCTATCCGACCCTTCCTCACCTGTCGCTTTTCCTCTGGCCTCCTCTCGGAACAAATGA